>JAOVVF010000004.1:17130491-17141526 GCA_028565595.1 Duopalatinus emarginatus
GGATTGTTGCAGTTCTGCATGAACCCCGTTTCTGTATTTTCATCTAGAAAGTGCAGCCCTGCTTGAAGCCACTCGGTCACAGGTCCCCAGTGTCTAGGTGAAATGTTAGATGGAAATACACACCCTTTAACTTGAAAGTGGCTTCGTGAGCTTACAAGCTTGCTACAATCACGAACACTCCAACCAAACACAGTCTTTGTCGTGTAATGTCTTCGTCCACAAAGTTCAACCAGCTGCAACGTGTGCGACACGGTAAGCAAAGCTTCTGTACGGTGTCCGCAGCTCTCTGTTTTCCCCGCAATGACGTCATATTGTTTGCCAAAGCCAGGCGAACATAATCTCTGCAAGAGGTATGGGTCTAAAATGACAGACCTCATGCATGGCTGAAGTAACCCCACATTATATTCGGATATACTCCAGAACACACAAAGTTATATCTTTGAGACAGGCAGAACCAACAAGGTAGCAACATTACTATGGCAGCCAATCAAGTGGCGGAGGCTAAATAAAACCTCTGCAACGGAGAGCTTGTCTATATTATTGAGCTGCCGGATCAACGACCAAAAGGACTCTCCTTTTTCAATAAATCCTGTTTCTGCAGAAGTCTCTCGAGTAAAATGGGGAAATCCACACATTTACAAAGATGTCGGGTGGGAAATTTTTCTCTGAAAATAGGCCACAAAATTTGCTTATAAAAATGCATTCATATGAAGCCAACATTCAGCTTTTAATTACAGAAAACATCGTAATGCAAGCACAGTAGGTCAATCACTTCAAAAGAACAAAAAGGTGGAACATTAAATTATAGACTGGTGCCAATATATGCTATTATTCAGCCATCATTCAATCACTGGTGCAGCTCAGCGCTCAAGATGGTCTTCACCGTCTTGACAGGGTGATAAAAGATTAGCCTGAATTGGATGCTTGAGAAATTACAACTTGATAAAACATAGTTGCTCTCACATACACATACAGATTAGTGTCTTCAGACGTTTCAGCGAATATACTGTAGCTAATCAGTGAATCCAGTCAAACTGATTTTTGAAGAGAACGCAGCAGTGTGGCAGTAAAAATGCGGCACAGAGCAAACCAACAAAACAAAGATTAACCTTCACCCAATTCTCAAGGTTCATCACACCTCTGTATTGAGTGCGGGTTTGCATCAGCCTTTACGCAGAGCCTTTCACACACCTCCTCTGATGAGTATGAACTCTGTTCACACAAACATCTCAAGAACCCACTACCCAATCACTCTTCCAAGTACTCAAATTCCACAATGATTTGATAGTTAATGATAATCTGTGAATCACTGACTGAACTGAAAGATTGCAGTGGGTGTATTTATTTATTGTTTTTCTTGATTTCGTCAAGCACATCAGTTGCTTTTGGCAAATACGTTCCACGTCCCTCTTGTAGAATCTGACAATTGTGGCACGTTCAGAAGAAAAGCAGTCTGATCAGACCAGCGGGAGAACAACACGCACTGCTTATGACATGCCACATGTAACCATGTGCTGTCGTGATGGATTAAGTAGGATGTGGCAGCAAACTGTTTGTGATGCACCACATTCACCAAAGAGGAAGAGAGGGAATAAACCTACAGCCATTGTGATAAACATGTCGTCTCAGCTGACCTGCTTGGGGCTTCATCTCAATCAGTGCCAATTTGACCATGGAAAGGAATATTACACAGTGGGGCAGAAATGGATTTCTGCCTCAGAGGCCAGGTTACGCTTCAAATGTCCTACTGCCCCCAAGGAGGTCAAAGTTTTCCATTTGATTCTGCCATGTACGTACATGCGCACAGAAAACAAACCCGGCATAATTTATCTAAACCACAGAAAGCTGCTGTTATATCGCATAAAGAAATGCTTGAAGCAGGATTTCTGTAAAACATATTGCTTCTGGTTTACTACTCTGTGATGTGGGTGCACAGAAAAAAAAAAAGTTAGCGTGGTCAAAATTTAGATTTTTTTTTTTTATATCAAGTTGTAGAAGTAAAATGATGATTCGGCCAAAACTAAATATGATTCCATTAAATATATTCTGAAACTATGAATCAAAGCTGTGCAGTATAGACAGCAGAACTTGTGAACGTTCAAGTTCGCCCCCAAAACATGCACAAATTTTTCAGGTATAGGAGTTGTACAAAAACTCAATTCTAAAATGTTCAGTTTAACTTGCAGACGTTGCAAACTTCGTGTTGGGCTACTTTACAGTGAGGGATGTATTACACGTCTTGTATTCTGGGTCTGTTGCATCTGTTCACCGGCTAACTTTGTCAACAAAATAACAAAATAAATGTTCTCAAATGTAACTTTTTGAGTCGTCTTTTTCAACAAAGTTAAGGGCATGAAACTGGTTTTCTTTGTCTAGGCACTTGCCACTAAAGCCACTGAGTGCGGTTCACCTATCAAAGTTAAATAAGGACACAAAACAACTCCGAATGACCTGTCGGCAAAATACAGTGTCTAATTAGAGTCTCTCTTTGTAAAGGGCAACACCTAATGTTAGGAACAGAATCAAACCACAAACCATGTTAATGGTATCTTGTTGAAACATGGACCAAATGCAATATCAGTGTCAGTTACACCGCTGGATAAATGGTTGGCCAGACTGAGTTGTACAAGAGCTGCATATTTTTTTAGTAATTTTCCGCAATTTTCTCCTTGAATTAAACCTGTCCAAATACTACAGTTTTCAACCAGGGAGCATGAAGGCCATCACGTGCTTCCTCTGAGGCATGTGAAGCCAACCACCACTATTCATGCAACATTAGGAAGTGGTGTATCACATTTGTAGAAAAGTACTTTAATTTACATCTGTATGCATGAGCTCACATATGTCCGCCATCGGCTAGTGACACCGTAATAGCAATGTATAGCACACCTTCTCTGACTTTTAATCCAGACATCCAGTGAATCCTGCCCAGCTCTGGATCAGGATTTTTTTGAACAGATGAAACTAGGATGAATTTGGTTTGGACACAAACAATTTTTAATGCCAGTATTCCATTAACTTTTCACAGTCCTGTAAGCAGCCTATATGTTGCTCTGAAAAATGTACAGTGTCACTCTGTCCAAAGGGTTTGCTTCGTCACTAAAATTGTACACATGAAAGTGTAAACAAATGGCAGTGGGACATACTGATGGGACCATAACTGTAAAACCTGAAGCTGAACTTGTGGCTAGAAACTTGTACAAAATGATCAGTTGCCTGTGGGTAGTCCATCAGAGGCTACATGTAGAACTGGTGCTGTTAAAATGGTAAGAAATGTGCATGTACATGTGCAGGAAAAAAAGAAGAAACCTTTACATAATCTAGAGAAATGTGCAACAAACAAAGCCTACACTTTCTACAAATCAACATGACCTAGTTTGACTTAAAAAGTACAAAAATGTATCTGCTGGTCTTTTAAGCCTAAACCTGGACATGGTATAAGCAATGTTTGTGGAGGAAAGTTGAACTTGTGCTTGGTTGAGAAGAGGCCCAGACAGGGAAACACATTATCTCCAGAATACAGGTGGAAGACGGATCAAGAGAAAGGCAGTCCCATGGCCCCTCTCCAAAGAATCTCAGGAGGGTGAAAAAAAAACGTGAAACGTGACTTTACACAAAGAACAGCCTTTCTGTAGATGCTCTACATGGTTGAATTCCTTGAAGGCACAACAGAAATACGGATTGTACCGTTTTGGTTATGAGCACTTCAGGTGTATGTTAAGAGGAATTTATGGATGCAGCATGGCGAGTTCCTTCAATGAACAAGCCAACTAGCAACAGAAGGGGAATAAAAGCACTAGAAGCTATGGGAGTCAAGGTTTTATGGTGTGAACCGCTGATGCTTGGTTAATAACTAGTTGTCTTCAGAAGATGCCCGAATTACTTATGAAAGCAAGAAAGCTGCCTTCAATTCCTGCCTTCAAGGACACTTAAGGGTATTTTAACTCAAATTCTACCTTAAAAGCAGTGACGATTGCCATTAATCCCCAATACTGACAAACCGGTTTTCATTATTTTCTGTAAAGCTGCTTTGGGACAATGTCCATTGTTGAAAGCGCTATATAAATAAATTTGAGTTGAATTGAATTGAAACTACAGAGGAGGAAGTGGAAGCAAAGCTGCAAAAATAAATAAATAAATACATTAAAAAAACAACAACAAAAAAAATCAATGTAATATGAAACAGTAACCTGTTCGGATAACAGAATCTTACAGTCACAGGGACACATATGACAGAGCAATAAAAGCAAAAATAATGGACTCTGCAGAACAAACTCATTAGACATTTACACAAGTTTTTTTTTCCCCCTGAAAGAAACACCACACTATAAATCACTTCAGCCCATCTGAAAAGGTTCAGTGGTTTATAGATGAACTTGATCTCTTCACACAACCTGCCGTAGTGAGAGTAAAATGAGCCAACCCCCCATCCCCCAACCACCCCCCACACACACATAAACAACCATGTACACCACCCCACCCCGGCCGATGCTGACTGGACAGACGGGAGGCAAATAAAAATGGATTATTCCCTCCCTTCACTGCCGTACTAAGGGAGTAATCAATGATAAATTAGGTTCAATCTCCAGCCGTCAGCTCTTATCATTTCTTATCTGCAGACAAGCCAAGTGAACTTAGTCCATTTCCAGGAATTCCCCTTAGCTTTCGCACAAAAGAGAAAGAACTACACTTATGTCAGTCTACAAGCAACAGCAGCTCTTTAGTTGGTATCTGACTCCAGACTGGTGAGGCGAGTGCATCTCGATTACGGTTAAGGTTTTTAAGAATTCATTGTTAAATGAAATGTGACCTCTTTTTTTCCTGCCTACCAAACACCCTTATGGATCCCCAGATGGGATCTGTGCAGTTCGACTCTATCATCTCGCTAAACAACAGAACATTACGAAATCCCTATGAAGGTTTCTTCACAATGAAAGGTCTTAAGAAAAAAACCCACTTCAGCGTATTTTAAACAAACATGCAGTAATCTACAACAGCGTGATATGAGAAGACGAGTAAAACATGCTGCGCTCAGTAGGGATATATGTTTTATGAGAACTGGTGGTTATGCGTCTGTTCAAGAAAAACTGGAACGCTTTAGAAGGCATCAGAGGTATCAAGGCTGCTGGGGGATGAAAAAATAAATAAAAAAAGATGAGATGAGAACGCCGGCTCAGAATATGATATGAAATGGGGGAAGGGATTTTCATGAAGAGTTCGAAACATCAACACAGCCATCAATCATTCCAGATTGTGAAATCAAGTAGCGCGTAGTCCAGTGTTAAAGTGAAAGTCAAAGTAAAGTGAACGACCTAGAATTTTACCTCTGCATTTAACCCTTTTGTGCAATGGGGGCAGTGAACACACTTGCCTGAAGCAGGGGGCACACGTGGCTAATACATTTAAATTTATGGCATTTAGCAGACGCCCTTATCCAGAGCGACTTACAAGGTTACAGGCATTACGAGTAGGCCAACGTAGTGTTAGGAGTCTTGCCCAAGGACCCTTATTGGTGTAGTACAGACTGGCTGCCCAGAATTGGGAATCGAACCCAGGTCTTTCACATGGGAGCCAATGACATTACCAATGTACCACACCAACCACATGTTCTCTGAGACGCATGAATCAAGCTGACTACATTAACTATAATATTACCCTCTTCCACAAATCTGAGCTCACAGACATATGTGATTGGTTCGTGTCCCTGTGACTGACAGGAGAGACAGTAATAACATTTCTCCCACCCAGACAACACATCTTATTGTGCTCCCTTGGCTCCCAGACACGCATGGATGTGGCATCATTGAGATCTGAGCTCTCAAACTCCCAATGGGTTTTTCCCCCGTTTTTTTTTTATTCAGACATTCCAATGTTTTAGTTGTTTACTGGCAGGCAGTGAATGAGCATTTGTTATTAAATACAATCCAACCCAAACCCCATGCCAGGGATCTAGGATGATTTATTTCCCCACATGCTTGGGTGTTTTTTTCTTTTTTCTGCGTGTTGTCCACAGAGCCAATATGCCTAACATTTACCTATAATTAGAGACCACAATACACCTTATTTCACAAAAACACTTCTTCAAACACGTCTTGCACGCCTTCGAGTCGTTTCCACTCTTTTAATGAAATATGCTTTTGCCCTGGTGGCAGAAAATAAGATGGAAATTTAAAAACCACAAACTGGCGTGTGCTTACCACAGTATCGAGTATTTTTCCGCAATGCAAACGTTTTATGAGGGTCCTGTCCGAGTGCCTCAGCACCTGCAATAATAGAGAGAGGGAGAGACGGGGAGAGAGAGAGAGAATTAACATCTGGACAGCATACATGACCACATTTGCTAAAATTATCTAGACAAATATGTCTTTCAGAATTAAACACAGACACACACGTAACACTCGGGCAAACCACAGACCCAACCCATAGATGTGTGTAGTTCAAGGGTCGTGTACAGTGCAGTTTGTGTGTGTGTGTATATTTTATAACAGTGACGTCCTTTCTATTCTTTTCATGCTGAAATGTCCTTTTTTGTGCATGTTACATCACCTTTGTTGTGGCTGGATCTATAATTGTGTTCACTACACAGGGTATCTTGAGCCATTACACCATAGGTAGGTTGTCCAACAGAGTGCTGTGTGAAGACACACTGTTGATGCATTTTTTTAGTGCCAGATGCAAACTGCGTCCCAAAATGGCGTACTGCGCACCGAAAAGCAGTAGGCTTTTTCAGTACACCAGTGAAGAGTATGCACGCTATTTCGGACATACTACATCCGCCATCTTACCAGCGTCGTGCAGCATGTTACATTGATCATTTTTAAAATTAGACAAAATGTGTTTGTTGCTCTTCACTTTCCACCATTTTTCTTCTTCAGCTTCGATCACCCTCGAAGGCCCAGGTAAATTATAGGACAGATTATTGGACCGCAGTGTGCTGTGTTTGCATACTTCAAAACATCCACACTCAAAAACGGCTGCCGACGCATTATGCCATCCAAGGACTGTTCGCGTACTGTTTAATGAAGACTACATATTTGGACACATTACCCCTTCTTGCATACTGTTCAGTATGAAAGTATGTGACCTCGGACACGTACGTAATATTTGTGAGAGTACCATTTACATTAACATTCCACAGTGGTGGAAAGACAGCACTACAGTCTACAGTCACAACTTGTTCACACACAATGTTAAAAATCTTCACACAGCAACAATTGATGTGTTTTTTTTTTTTACTAACGCTATATGAAATTACAACAAATCCAGCTCCTGAAACACACCCTCACTTAGCACTTATCTGACTCAATTTATGGGAACCAATGAAATGTGAGGCAAGAAATTCAGCATAATTAAAAAACAAGATATCTACACCTGATTTACACTTTTACAGTCTGTATCAGGATAGAACCCAGATATAAGGCACATAAAAACATTTTACCCAGGTGCTGAAATCTAATTGTTATAACAGCTATTAATATGCAAATTAGCTAATTACATTCAAACACCAAGGGCCAGTGGAAATGTTAGGATTCAGGCTTATGAATCTCTCACACTTTTGCCTTTTTTATTTGTCTTTAACAAAAAAAAAAAAAAAAAAGCGTGGCTCAAAAATTCACACATTTACAGAGCACATGTATCATTTTTAGTACAGACAGAGAACTTTACACTTGTATGTTTACACTTGTACACTTATAACACAAATACAAGATGGTTAATATGCTTTTATGTTTATTTGTCTGAATAAACACCACCACTACTGTAGCTACCAACCGACTGGATAGGTCACAACGATCAGCAACACATCAAACACAACAGAGCTCACTGGGGGTAATTAAAGTGCTGTGATTTGTAATTGTGTGTTGTTGTTTTTTTTCTTTTTTTTTTTTTTTAAATCACACCTTTACAAAACTGTCTCGTTATTTGGTCCATGCGAAAAGCAAAGTCACACTTAGGTGTGGACCAAAACAGTGTGACTGAGTGTCTGGGTCTGTTTTGAAGACCCTCAATAAACTCAAATACAGGACATGAACTAAACATGCATTTTTGGCATAAGTGCTAAATTGAGCCCAAAAAAAAAAAAAAACTGTAGCACCGGAGAAATGTAAACAAACAACCACAACCAAACCATCACAAAAAATCCTTTGTTGCGTTGCTGTGTTTCCGACTGATGGTCATTTACACACCCCTTCTGCTTTTTGGTCCAAAACAAAAGTATCAACTTTCAATGCTCAATTTTGATTTACACCAATAGGTGTAAAAGCTCCCTTGTAAAGCACTGCACTGGTTAGGTTATTTTTAGGATCTGCATGGCCTTCTGGGGGGGAAAAAAAAAATGTTCAAAGACCTTTAAAAGGCAAATATCACAAGAGTAAAGTGCAAAGTGGGTTATATTTGGCTTTGTGCAATGTTAAAGAAAAACAAACACAGCCTACATGGTTTTACATGGTGTGTGATGGTAAGGTTAGGATGAATTTCGGAGCTGACTGAACGTCGTACAGCGCTGCTTTCCGTTTGTTTTACATACATTTGGGCATTATCTGATTATCTTACCTGACATGCAACATCATACTGTAAAATCTCTTACACTGAGACTTGCTTCATCTTCCTGTTCTGACAAAACTAACAAATCTGTTTAAGTCCATTATGTCTCACGCTATTCAGATCAAATTTAAGAGACGCGTCTGTCTCAGATTTAACTGTCCAGAGAAACAGGTATTAAGCGTTTATGTTGGACACTACCCTGACGTTTTAGTCTGGTAAAAGAAGTCTTCACACTGAAGGTTAACATGATAAATGTTTTATTTGATTATTTGGCTGTTTACTTAACAGGGATATGTTAGAAGGTCAGACCATCAAGGTGTCTAGTTCATAAAACACAACAACACAGCAGTCAGACTCTGGAAAAGTCAGTTCACCCCAAGTTATATACTACCCCTAGAAGAGTGACCAATAGTAGAGATGGCCCGATCAGCACTTTCGGGCAGATGGCAGACACCCATAGCCGATACCGGTCAAAGGCGGGGCTGGATGACACTTAACTAGTGCGATCATTACCATTTATAATAAGCATGAATGGGATAAGCGAGCCTTATTGTTGAGTCACATATGGTTAAAAAAAAAAAAGCCAGACTAACCAAATGTTTTTTTTTTAATCTGCACATCTAAATACAATGTGGGGTTTCTTCAGCCATGCACGAGGACCGCTGTTTTAGTCCTGGCCTTAGCACTTTGCAGAGACGGTCGCATGGTTTTAGCGTAAATTGTGATGTGACGAAGACACTGGCTTCACTCACCATGTCATGCACATGGCTGGGCGAACTTTACAGACAAAGATATTACATGACAAAGCCTGCGACTGGTCGAAGCATACATGACATGTAAAACAAAACTGTGCTTATGGGTTTATGCAAAGCGTGCTAAGTTCATTCGCCAGGAAGCTGCGTTTTAGCTAGAAACTGTGGACACCTGTGACCAACGGTTTCACACAGGGCTCTATTGCCTAGATGAAACACTAAAAATACAGAAGTGGGGTTCGTGCAGGGCTGCAGCAATCCTGACTACACAAAATATGGCTCATTTGTTTCACAACACTGATAAACTCCTAGGATTGGCCAAGTTAAAGTCATTTGCATATTCAGGTAAAAAAAGAAAAAAAAACATCGATATATATACCCGCTCGATCCTTCCATCTCTAACGCAATAGAAAACCGGATCGTTTGCACGCACTCTTTCGTTTTCATCTGCACCTGCAACCGTTACTGACGGCATTAATGATAAAGGGTCCAAAATCAAAACTGTTTGATTCACTAGTAGATTCTCTGCACAGCGATGATGCATGAACATTTAAAATGACCTATCTGAAAGCTCCTGCTTGCTGAGGAACATGCACGCTATAACTGATGATGCTGCGTTATATTTTGGCAACATTTATTAAAATATATGAAGCAAATTTCAGCAGTTAAATGAGGCCTGTTTAGTTGAGGCTGTTTATCTGTCTATCCATCTATTGTACTCTCTAGACAGCCATATAGAGAAAACCCCATTTAAACCCACAAATTTCACGTTTCGTGCATCTTTGTGTGAAACAAATTCATTATTTGTAATTTAAATGGGAATGTAATGGAAAAATCATTAGACTTGTCCTCAAGGAGAAAATCAGTAAAATAATAAGATGAATGTTGAGCTGTTTCTGACGGTTCTGCTCTACATTATATGACTGAAAAAAACAAGAAACAAACGCAAATATTTGTCACAGCTATCTTTATTTATGATCCACATTTAAGTTGATTTATTTATTAAATGAATAATCAACTATTTAAATAATTGTTTTTGCTGCTGTCATTAACAGACATCACTAGTAATCATTAACTTTCCTACTACTAAGTTTTTTTATCCACTGAGATCACGCACGCACGCACGCACGCACGCACACACGCACACACGCACACACGCACACACGCACGCACACACGCACACACGCACACACACACACACACACACACACACACACACACACACACACACAGACTCAGACTACACATTGGGAAATGAATGGTGTCGTTTCCTCAGGAGAGAAAAACACCTGAAGTGAAATGGCCGAGTGAGTGAGTGAGGGCTCAATAGTCTCTTGTCTCGGGCAAAGGAGCCTGTAGAGAGATATGTTGGGATAAAAGCCACTTCCTTCATATGAGCAGCTCCCAAAGAGTCTCTCTGACTCTCTGAGGCTTCTTTGTGAAACTGCACCTGCTGAATAGACGACATGTTCAGGCTCCCCGGTTTTCACACTAACACCGAGTTGATTAGACTTTTATTTTGTAATCCTCATCTACTTTTTTTTTTTTTTTTTAGCACTTTTTTTAGCTCATCTATTTAGTAAATTCGGGCCCAGAAGGCCAAGCAGGAGTGTCTGTATGAGATTTATGTGCAAGTTTACACTTCACTTGTCCACACAGGGGAAAAAGAAATAGACACATCAAAGAAAAAAAATGCAGTAGGACAGATGGGCTTCTTTTTATATATATAATGCTTACAGTGT
>JAOVVF010000004.1:17153505-17174629 GCA_028565595.1 Duopalatinus emarginatus
AGAAAAAAAAAAAAAAAAAAAAAAAAAAAAAAAAAAAAAAAAAAAAATTTTGACCAACTTTATCTAGTAATTAGTTTCAGTCAACATACATTGTTAGACTTTATTTAAAGATTATTAATAAACAAATAAATTTTATAAAAATTTACAGAAATTGTGACGCTGGGTCATCACATCGTTAAAGTAGGAAAATCGTGTTAAAATCTGAGTGCTGGTTAAAATCAATGTTAGATAGGAGAAGGGGCGGGGCTTTCAGGAGACCGGAGTTCCAAACATCTGTACAACAACTGTCGATCACTACTGATTCATCTGGCATTTTTACTAAAGAAGAAAGAAGACTGCTTATTTTTTGATTGACAACCCCTAGCAGAAAATCCTGACGCAAAAAATGTGGAGCTCATGTTTGATGGAATGGGTTTTAACAATCAGTGTGTTCTGAAGCCAGTCCCATTACATTTTTAATAGTCCTCCGACAGTCATGATGTAATTACCAATAACGAGTCTTTAACCCTTACCTTAAAGGATGTTGATCTTCTTCTATACAGAAGTCTATAAATGAATGTCTGTGAGTTAATGATGTCACCTCAATGTAATATAGGTCTTTTCTGTACCAGCAGTAGTTAATCTGTATAATATTTAGTAGTACTCCTTGTACTACTACTGTTACTCTAGTAATGCTGCTGTACTACAATAGTATCAAATGACTGATATTTGATCCTATACAGTTACCTGAATGCACAGCCGAACGCTGTCACGCCCAACGTTGACTGTGAGCACTTCCCAAATAACACTACTCAAAATGTCTTCATTTTTGGGCTAAAAGCCACAATTGCCATTTTTCATCTTGTAAGATATCTAGAGTATAGAGGAGCACTAGTTTTCCCAGCATGTACTGTAGCAAGCGCTAAGCTGCAATCCTGACTGTAACGCTCTGTTACTATGACAACAGCCCTGAACTGATATCTGATAAAAGAGATAACAGCAATGCAGCAACTAGCATTTTAATACTGAAACACTGCTTTTTAGAATTCACTGCTGTTATGTAGGCGTGCTGCTGGTCCTCATGGTTTAGTGCTGGCCAATAGGCAACTGCATGACTGACGGAGGTTTGACGCTGACCTCTAACACACACAGCCGTGTCGTCTGAGGCTGGTTAAAGTGCTTATCTGAGCTTACCATGTGATCTTGTCTCGTCAGGATGTCAGGCTTTAACCTCAGCCTTCAGCACCGCCTCTTCTCAGTCTAGAAATGATTTAAAAAAAAAAGAGCATTAAATAGTGTTCTCTGTACACACACACAGACACAGAGAATTATGATTCAGTATATATAAATATATACATACACTGGGCATTGCAAAGCACTACGGAAAACTGATAGTGACAATAAGCTTGGGAAAATCACAAACGACCGTTACAGAAGAGAAGAAGAGCGAAGACGAGCGCTGCCTCATAACATCAGTAATCTGTTACACCGGCATACTGATTAATATCTGGAGATGTTTCTATAACACACACAGCGTTCTTCCTGAGTAGTCTAGTGTAATGATGCCAAAGTTTCTTACACGTTTCAAAAATCTTTTTTTTGTGGGAGAATTACATAAAAAGGTTTAAACAGCAATTAAATCTTTAAGGTTTATTTTTCTTTATTCATTTACAGAAATGTTTTATTACTATCTAGCTTAATCTTACAATATGAGATCAGGGCCTGATAATGACAAGAAAACGGCACTGTGGGTGGGGAAAAAAAAAAAAAAAAGACCCTGATATGCAATGCTGCTGAAGATGATGGATTTCACAAGAATCATAGGCAAGTAATATTATTTATCTTTAACTTAGTAAACTAAATTATTAAACTAATTTCACGTCAAGGGCCAATTCACAAATGTTTTATTTAATTTGTTTGCACCTCACATAGGACAGAACATAATTAAGAGAGCGTAACGCTCTAAATAAGATCTAAATAAGAGCGCAGCCAGTTAAATTTTACGCCTTTACAATATCTAGAGCACTAGAGCAGTGTCCCAATTCATGGGCTGCATCCTTTAAAGTCTACATGGTCCACAAAGGCGTATCTGAGGGCCATACAGAAGTGAGAGGTCTGCTCTACAATGAAGTTCTTGTTTGAGTCACAGCACCTCTGTACCTTTCCTTACCTTTGCCTCAAAAAACACTGCTGAGGTTCATTAGAAAAAATTGTGTTTGTTTATTAGAGAAGAAACAGACTTATCAATGAAGCTCAGGGTATGTTGGCTGGTGTAGGATCCACCTGTTAGACCGTTCACGGCCAAAAAAAACAAAGGGTGCATTTCTCAGCTACATACGGTGGAGCCATCGAAACTGGACGGCCTGCACTGGGTGTGACAGGTGTGATCTGCACTAAAGCATCAACGTAAGAAATGAAATGAATCGAGGCAAATATCCTAAACTGATTATTGAAAACAGACAAAAAATAATTCTAGGATTAAATAAGATAGCAAGAGGATTCGCCTGCAGACTCTGAACTAAGTTGGTCACATATTGATCTAGGGTTTATAAATCAAATCAGATCGTACTGTAGCAGATTGCAGTGGCATCATCAACCTTATGAATCAAATTGCATCAAAGCAGATTCAGTGATCTCATCAAATATCGAATGAATCGAATCATATTCTATCGTGTGGAAGCCTGAGCCTCTGTATTTCTCAAGATAACAGTACTGTCTTGTACACTTGGCTAGGTTCCACTGTTTGGAAGAGTGGACAGCCACTGAGGACACATTTGCTGCTCTTTATTTCCAATAAACGTTAAAGTCATAGTAAAAGTTCCATTGAAACAAACTTGCTGTGTCTTGTGCTAACTTTGTAGGACAGAAATGTGTGAAGCTTGAGTAGCATTTCCCCCCGGATAATGTCTTGAGATGCTTTAAACTCTTGATCTAATGAAGAACACAATGTTTCATGTGCCTTTTTTTTTTAATTCCTACTGCTCTTGTTTTATTTAATCTTTAGTCCTGCAACAATTCAGATTAAAGAAATACACGGTTACATCACTACTACAGGAGTCACACGCCATCGGGACATTTCAGTACCATACATCTGTGGTGGGCAGGGGTCAGTGGTGACTCAGTGGTTCATGTTCTGGGTTACTGAGCAGAAGGTCTGGAGGTTCAAGCACCAGCATTGCCAAGCTGTCACCGTTGGGCCCTTGAGAAAAGTTAACCCCTCCATGGGCACCATACTGTGACTGACCCAGCACTCCAACCGCAATTTTCTAACAAGCTGGGATGTGTGAAGAACATTTCACTGTGCTGTGGTGTATATGTGACAAACAAAAGACAACTTCTTTTCATCAGCCATCCCCGTTCTTTGCACAGTGGACCAGTTTAACTTTCCCACACCAGCTATCGGAGGGTTGGACTAGTCCTGTCAAGAGCAAAATACCCCCTTGTATTTTGCTCTTGACAGGACTAGTCCAACCCCCCGATAGCTGGTGTGGGGAAAATTAAACTGGTCAAGTACAAAGCTGAAAGGCAATAAAGCTTATCCAGGGTGTAGTGACGAACTTGTGCTAACCAGGTTCAAAATTTGTAAACTGTTGTGGGTGTTACTGAGATGTTGTGGTGGGAAAAGGACTTAATGTCATTAATGCAAATTATTATTTGAATATTATAAAGGGTAGCATTTTATTTAACCAATTTTAAAAACAAAAATAACTGATTTATCCTGTCCCTGCGGCCCTGTAGAGAATATGCAGTGGGCCGGTGGTTGAGATCCGCTGCCATACATGATTAACTAGGCAGCTATTACAACGCAACAGCGATAAGGACCTTAATTTGATAATTGGACAGGTGCTGAGTAGTCCTTAAAACTCCATGGTATCTTCCTGTCCAGTATAATAACTCTTTTGAATGTCTTCTGAAAAGCAAACTTCACTCCGTTTAGTTCATGCACGAATCGTTTTCTGCTTCAGTCTTTTCAGCACGTTCCAGCCTCAGTGTGACATTATCGACAGATCTAGCTTTCGTCCTGGGCTGAAAGAGCCGCTGCACAGCTCAGCACAAACCCTCCATCATCGTGAACGCTACGGTAAGGATACAACATGACACACAAACCGCTGCTTCTATGAGGATACGCAAGGTTACGGCAGGCGATATTCAGCAACCAGTCTGGCTTTTACTGGACCTCAGCTCACAACCTTTTAACAGCTCAGTCAGAGGCAGAATGAGATGGGCTTAACTCGGTCATCTGAGACCAGCGGGGAAGGCAAACTGTAGCTCAGGAAAGGTGTAAATGAGGAGAACTGTAACTATATCATACATCACTGAAAATGAAGCTGTAGTCATTACAGTCTTCAGGGAGAAATCGCAGAAATGGGCCGGTCGAGTGTTGTATAATCGCCGCTGATAAATGAAAAGTGTTGTGTTGCATTGATTAAAACCCAGTGTTTCTCTGGAAAAAAAGGAAAAATAATGCTGTCGGAAACAGTAAACGCGCTGGTCCTGTGAGGAGGGCTTTACATTAATTCATGCCTCACTGAGCAGGTGATAGGTACAGCAACTCGTGTTTAGATAAGACTGAAATTATCACTGCGAGCATGACACTGCCATTGCTAAATAAACATTAGTCTTGAGAACGATATATAAAAAGCACTACAAGCATTGAATTCTTAAATCTAGTTGGTCAGAAGATATAGATTATACAGCAAGGCTGGAGGACTCGATAGTTTCTATCTGTGAAGCTGATAACAGGAACTTGTAGAGCAAAGGTTCAACAAGACTGTAGGGTGGTAAGCAAACCACCGTATGGCTGATTATTTTCCTGGAACAGCACATCACACATCGTTCTACAATAAATAAGTGAAAGTTATGTAATACTGCAGGACACGGAAACCAACAATCCATGTCTGACAGTATTCTGAAGTATAAAGAAACAAGCATTAATGTACAACTACATAAAAGACCTTCTCCAAACAACTAAGCGCACTCGGCTTTAACATTCTCCCCCGCTGACAAGGTCAAACTCGTTTTAACATTGGTTTAAACGCCAACAAAACACCACCTCATCTACATCCCAATAACTCATGATGGCGGCTTTGAGAAACCTTCAGGGTTTTCCTATTTATTTATTTATTTATTTGTTTGTTTGTTTTGCATCTGCTAAGCAAGTAAAGCAAAATACAAGCCCAGTAGATACATGAGCTGTTGAGGTTCTTGCTCTAGCATTTGACTCAGAACTAGGACGCAATATGATAAAACATAAGGCATATACATTAGGCATGTTATTCATTGGACACGATGTGCATTATGGCATACGTAATTATGGTATACTGAAAATACCCCGTATGTGTGTGTGTGTGTGTGTATGTTATGTTTAGAAAAAAGTTTAGAAAAAAAAATTAAAAAAGTTATTTTATAAGACAATATAAACAAATACAACACTGTCAACTTTATTATTATTTTAAATATTTTACAATTTACATCTGATTCCAATATGCTTTAAATTATAAGTGAAAAAAATAAAAACGTCACACCATTTCAACAAACCGTCCCCTAACAATTTATCACCATATCAATAGGCTCCTAGCTCTACTCACAACACTGCTGGAAATGGCGAAAAGCCTTAACAGCTACCAAATGTTCAAACAACTGTCTGCTGTTTTAAGGAAACACATGGAGTCAGTGTACAGTCCTGTTCTCTCTACCATTTACGAAAACGTTATCTGCGATTCCGGCAGTTGAGTACTGTGTGTAATGAACAGCTCACATTATTACCTGCACATGTCAATGTCTAAACAACAGTTAAGTATAACAAGCTGGATACGTTGTGCTAGCCTTCTAGTCGCGGACTAGAGGGTTGTGTTAGTCGGATGTTTTGCATAAATGAATATAGAAAAAAATAGATTTTAAAAGCCATGTTAGGAGCAGAGGAAACGTTTCTGACAATGCTACGAGCTTATTAAAATGCAGTCCAAATCATTGTAAAAAATAAATGACTTTTAGTGAATAAAAGAGCAGTAATTGAAAGAGCAGGATGAAGCAATAGTTACACTGAGCCTGCTAAAGCACCTGGCATCATCTACAAAGTAACTGAATATTATTGATTTTAGTTTTTTTGTTTTTTTTTTTAGGAAAAAAGCACTGTAGTATATTAAAGCATTAAATGTACAACTTTAAACCACCAAAATCTCCCGCACTGTCACTCTTGATAAATCTATACAACCTATGGCCACAAATTCTACACCTGACCTTGTCTTTAGACCCCCATGGACACCGGTGATTACGCCACACTGGAATGTGCGGAGGAAATTTCAAGCCGAATCACACATCGCAGTAATTAATCCTTTGTTTACTGAGAAACTGGGCCATTTGGATTACTTCGGGATAGCTGCTGGCAGTTGGAAAAGAGATGAGACTAAAATAGACTTATGTTTACAGAGTCAGCTCACAGTATCCCATTGTTTTAGCCTCAGAGCGGCAGGCATGTTGATGTGCGTGAGGAAATGAGGGGAAATATGGATAGCCTAAATAAAATTCCAGGCCATATGGCTGTGTATGAACAGACAACATGATTTGGTGCAATGACTGAAGGTGTGATACGTATGATCAGAGCGAGGTATATCCTGAAATAGCCTTAACAGTCAGATGTGATGCATGTCCCTTGACAGGAAGTCCAGGCTGATTGATGTCAAACTTTCCAAAACCTTCCCAAACCCTCGACAAATCATTTAACACCGTGCCAGAGTTCATAGTTACAAAGTGTTTATGTATCTCTTCATAAAGCACAAAGAAGCCCTTATCAAGGAGTTACTTGTTTTTTTTATTTTAATGGATCAGCACACTGAAAGTAACCTTTAACATATTTATCATATAAACTCATTTTGACCATATATCTAACCATAGCATGGTACATGCTTTAACCAGACACTAAAGGCTATAAAATCGCAGAGTTCACTGATTGTTCATCTATGTTATGGTACCATGTGTACAGAATGCTATACCAATGAATAATGAACTAATAAATGATAATGAAGTATAACTGATTAAATTACGTATTAAACTTGTGTGTAAATAATCTAGTGCTAGGCAATTATCACAATTAATTTGCTAATTCAAACAAACGCTTGTAGACGACTTCCATCATGTTTTTATCCTGATTACACACCGTTTTGCATGAATGCATACTTACGTTTTTCATTTAAAAGGACACTGCCACACCTCCTACTAGCTGCAACACTTAGATTTATTATGTTATAAAAAGAAAAGAAAAAAAATGTTCAAACATTTATACTTGTTCTAAAAGGATCTCATCATTTCATACGTTTTAAAAATTGTATGACAGACACAAAGAAATACGTAAGAAAAACAGACTTTTTTATTCAACTGAGCAAATTACCCATTAAAATCGTCCTCTTGTTAAAGTTGAATAGTAAAAATTAAGCATATAATTGTTCTTTTCTGTGTGTTGCGTGAAAAGCACAGAATAATAGAAGTCTGTGCTGTTATACGAATATACAACCTACATGCTGGTGTGGGGTGGTGTGATGTTACAGGACGCATGCAGGCCGTTGTTAACGTGCATTACCGGTCACGCCATTTTAATGGCCTATAGCTAGATTTGATGTTGTGGAAGGTCAGAGAGACAAATTAGTTCCTGTTCTCACTTTCATTCTAGCTGTTACCCAACCACTCGCTCACCCACTCACTTGCTCACTCACAAACCACAGTCTGTCATTTTACTAAGAAAACAGAAAGCGTAAACTCATCTGTCCTGAAGACTGGGAAACTTCAACCGTTATGATGCATTTACAACAGAGACTCGGTCAAGTGTGTTAAATAATCCTGCCCTAAAACGTCACATCAAAGATTAGTAGTAGTCTAGGATTATGTGCCACTTCTGGTATACGAGTACCTGTGTATGAACTGACATTATAAACGCAATGACGTATTAGATCAAGTGCATTCATATTAACTTATCATACATGTTACAGCCTGAATTACCATCAGAGCCATGCAAAAGTCATGCACCCCATTTGACCAATCTGATTCAAGCATTCAAATTTGCCGAAGGATAAAATAGGCTGTGATAAATGTGATCTCATTTTCATGTTGAATTTGAAACGATAAACAAATAAGACCAGACTACCAAAGTCCACCAAGTACTTCAGTGACAAGTTCAATATGCAGGATGTGGTAGTATTTTATTACTGTATTTATCACCAGCTAAAAAAATAAACAAGTTAACTGCCTGAACAAGGCGTTGGATAATAAATGGGAGGTAGTGACAGAGTGGGTTGAATTGTCCAGATGAGCTTTGCTAAAATTATATCTAATCCGCTTCCTCTCGCTGGCGGTCAGCTTATGAAACTGTCTCACTGCCCCCTCTGAAATTCTCTGTAGGAGGTTGCTTGGCAGTGCATGTTTTCCTCTGGAGTTTACAGTGCCAGTCAACTTCCGGTAAATCTCATATGAAACTGAATTCCAAGCCTGCACAATCCTTTTTGATCCTGCTGGTCAGAAAAAGACCAATCAGAGTTCTTGTATGGAGAGAATTAATGTCCGAGAAGGAGAGTGGATTTCAGGTCGTCTGTCACTAAACGGAGAAGTCATGGATGAACATGATCAACTGTTCAAACTGTGAGGCAGACAAGAAAACGGATGGAGTTTTGGACCCTGAACTAGTTATAAAGTAATCAGTGCTTGAAAGCGTTAATAAACACAATGCACAAACACTCACAGAAGCGTCATTTCATAACTGGGACCATTGCACACACCTTCCTCTTAGATCAAGCCTGTGAGTACAGAACAGCAATCTGCGTCATGCTGTTATAGGAAAATCATCTACACGGGGCATTGCAAAATATAATCTAATATTATAATGCTATTAATGAATGAAACATTTGTTTTCAATGACATATCTCTGAAACATTTTATTGTTGGCCTCTCATAAATTTAATAAAACAAAAGAGGGCTTGTCATATTGTCAAGAAAGCAGAAAGTGCACAACTCCTGCACAGAGACTTTCAGAAAACTTGCATCACGTTATTACAAAGCACTAAATGTTATATAAATGTCTCAGCAGAAAGTTTCCCCATATCAGTGGTCTTGCACTTTTTTTTATGATGATTATTATTTTGATTTATTATTAGCACTAAATTTTCAGGCATGTTGACCATGCAAGTCAAAAACATAGTAAACGATGCATTAGAATGAGCAAATTAATATAAATCGGCTGGAAAACTGTCTGAGCTATTAGGTTCGTTTTGTTATGTTATAGTTTATTAAAAATTATTTTTTTTAAATCTGTTCAAGAAATCGAAAGCTCAGATATAACAACGTAAATAAAGAAAAAAAAAAATCTTGACTTATTTTTCAGTTTGTCACACTGCTGTTTGTATTGAAATACTACTAATACTACCACCACCACCCCACCACCACCACTACCAACACCACTACTACTTATAAATAAAACATATTATGGCGAAAAATACGTGTTTCTACGATTAACAAACACAGAGTGAATAGCTGAACACCCCCTTTACTCAGGAAGCCATCAGTCAAAATTGCTTTTGCTGCTGATTATTGATTTGGGCAACGAATCCTAATGCTTAATTACGCACCATCAGAGATTCACGGTTATTAAAGACACCATATTTTATCACATACAACTCTCTCTAAGAGTGTACTACCTTTTTTTTTATTTATTTATTTATTTATTTATTTATTTTAGTGCAATCCAGTATTTTCATGAGCTAAATGACATGGTAACACCACAGACGACGACTTCTAACAACTGTATTGTAACATAATGTGGATTTCACGTACACTGCCCAGTAAGAGGAGTTTTCTGATCTGCTCTTTCTGGTCTTTTTAAAGTTGTGTTTTCAGCAACACGGGATTGTTACCTAGCAAACCACCGATAGACTGTAAAACTCCTTGTCCAGGATCTCCAATAAGATGAAGTCATTCTTTACCAACCACAGTTAAAAGAAAATCTTCTTATTAATTAATGAAGATAGTAGGAGGGGGGCATCAGATAACCCACAGTGGATTGTATTACCCAGGTTAATATCAGGTGTTAGGTAGGGGTGTGTGTGTGTGTGTGTGTGTGTGTGTGTGTGTGTATGTGTGTGTGTTTTGGGTTAGAGGCGCGCACGTTAATTAAATGAAATCTATGGCGTCGCGGTACAGTAATAGAGGCAACCAAGCGTGGATTGGAAATCCAGATGTATTTAAAAAATGAAATTTTTCAGGGGGAGACGACATTGTTCATGGTACTCAAGATATTTGGTCCCATTAGTGTTTTGGTCAGTGGTATCATTCTGCAGCTCTGGGAGCTTTGTTGTACAATGCCATGCCACATGAATGTAGACAAAAAACTGCTAACCCAACGACTACCACCAAAGTTCACACGTAAATTAGGCCAATAGTATTTGGCTATGTGGTTACACGTTACATACTTGTCAGATCACATCTGTCTCTCTTGACTCTAGTTCATACTCATAAGCACAGGTGACCCATTTCCATCTTTCATTTGTAATGGTGCCCCAAAATCACCTTACATGCACACATCAATATCTCGGCCGACATTTTCAGACTCTACTCAGTAATGGGTTGATTCATTGTGCATGAATCAATTCCCAAAATATTAACTAAACCATCCTTCTACTGAACAGTCACTGCTGCTATTGTTGTACTGCCATGCTGCTGTTGCGACACGATGATGAAGAGGACTGTGATAAATGTGAATGTAGTCGTGTTTACACCAAAGCACTATTTAACAAAGCACCCTATCAGTTCCTTAACTACCATCTGAGCCACTTCCAAATTATATTGCGTTATACCTTATGTATAAAAATATTTTAAAAAGTCAGGGTTAGTGGAACAACAACAACAAAACAAATATTCCCCCAAGTAAAGAAAGTGCGAGCCTGAATACTAATGATGCTCGAGGCTTCAATAGACAGGAGACCAGCAGAGCAAAACAGGCCGTGATCTCAGGTTAGGGGGATGGTACGGTTTCTCTCCCCCGTCAATCACAGCAACACTGGCATATCATGTGTGTGTGTGTGTGTGTGTGTGTGTGTGTGTGTGTGTGTGTGTGTGTGTGTGTGAGTGTGTGTGAGAGAGAGAGAGAGAGAGCTCGTGTACAATAGAAGAGTGTTACTCTGTCCTTTATATTATTATTTTTTTTAAAGTGTTTATGTTTACACCACATAGACAGCAGCCAGGTTCATAAGCAGAGACCATTTTTGTCTCTGTAGGTCACAATGAATATAACAGGAAGCAGCCATTGTGATTGACTAAGCTCAAAAGTAACTGGACAAAAAACTAACAATGGCAAATATAAGGGTTATTTTAAATACCTGGATGCAAATCATTAGACATCACCAAACGACAAGTTTTCTTAGTTGATTTGCTTTGCCTAGCCTTTACTACAGATGGCTGCTGTTGTTGCTTGCTTGTGGGTCTTTCTTTCTTTATACACTTTTCATCCCATCATTCTAGTACAAGTTCACCTTGTCTTAATATGTCCAAAGAATCTTGTTCCAGAATTGGACAAGGTTCTTTTTTCAGATGTAAATTAGGTCACTGTCCATATACCTATGAATTCAAATGTACTTCCATATGCCACAAGATCTATAAATAAACTTACGAACAAATCATTGATGGATAGATAGATATAATCATTCAGGATGCAAACATTCATGGTTTTTTATTATATATTTAAAAAAATATTTATATACACACTACACTGTGAAATGGATACTGTTTGAACAGGGCTCATGTAAGGTATGAAAGTGAAGCAAACCAATGCAGGAAACACACTGGCCTAGTTTATGGTTCTTTGCTATGAGCTACACACAAGCTTTTCCTTCCACCGAATATCACTAGTCATATCTGAAAATAGAGTTTCTTCGGGTTAGTGTAACAATGCTGACGTCAGAACTGCTGTTCTAAAACGCCGGCAAATAAGCAGAGCGGCAGCCTTCCCACCAGCAATCTGAGAATTCACAGCACGCCGTGTCTCTAAAAAATAAGACTAAACGGCACTGCTGGTTTACACGGATATAAACTAACCCAGTGCTGTAACCATAACAACAGACCTTTATCTTACAAAAAAATAAAAATAAAAAATAAATAAATAAAACCCAACCCATACCACAGTTTTCCAATAGGGTCTCAGATTACACTGCCCAGGATGTTTTCAATAAAAATGAGAGAGCTTTCAGAATGAATCGTCTCACAGTAATTCACAGACTGATGCAATACCCAATAATCCTTTTTCTTAAATTAAATTAAACTAATCTCTTGTGATGAGACCAAAGACAAAATGCATGCTAGATGTCACTGTTAATGACACCGGACAACAATGCATGTTTTCACTGAAGGCTTTCGCTGTATCGGACTTAGGGGGTGCAACCGCAGGTTTGCGGTTAAGAAACCAGCCTTGCGACTGGAAGGTTGCCAGTTCGATCCCCACATCCTCAGGCACAACCGAGTGTCCCTGTGCAAGGCACCCACTTGTTCCCCAGATGCCGTGGTTGGGGCTGCTCAGGGTGTGCGTGTGTGTTGCACTGCATGGATGTGTTACATGCGAAGGTAAAATTCACTTGTATAGAGTTTGTTGGTTTTAAGAAGTAAATATAATACACACAGTACCGTTAGCTGGCTATTTGCTTTGATAGCATATAACGAAGGTGTCGATGCTTTCTTATTCCCTACACTGTAGCTCCAACGCATGAAAACGATCAGTTTCTCACTCCCACGTTCAAGTCAAGTCAAACGTAGCGTTATAATCAGCTACGATCCCTGGTTTGGTGCTATAAGCAAAAACTCCTAAATGCTTGCAATGAACTAGATTTAAAAGTCCTATATATTGTGAAATGAGTCACAAAATGAGTGTTCAAAAGTTCATTTCCTATTAGACAGCTGCGCACACACGTGCACGTACACAGAAATGCAGTGCTCTATTCTCTGTGGAAATTATCTTACATAGAGATTCGGTGTCTAAGTGTTATCTCGTGTAGAATAAATCAGAGTAAATTCACGACGGATGGGTTACATAATCCTCAACATGCTCATGGTATGTGTGTTTCATAGCAACTGTCCGCCCAGTCCATACCCATTCAAAATACATTACTAGCACAACAGCACATTATTTTTACAACAGTGTCAGTAAAACACGGGGGACGGGGACAGCTGAAGTTAGACCAGCTATAATTACAAACGTTCAAGTGTGACATGAGGCGGTGGTACCGTGAATAATCAGCATACGCATGTTCTGGTTCATCAGGATCATGAACGCGGTTTTCTATACATCTACAAGCAAAAAAGTCATGACCTGGCTGTTGACAAATTTCCCAGCATAGAAAGGTGGAAGTGTGGGATCTGAATACATCTCTAAGGGGTTTATATTTCACGTGCGGATGTGAGTGAGACAAATAGAGGACAGCAGGACGCGTGGGCTCATGTCTTCTCACGTCTAACAGAGTTGATGTGGATTCTCGTTAAAATGGAAGTGCATCTGTTACATGACGTACAGGTCCGGTATGAACTGGTTGTTTGCTACACCGCAACCGTACACATGGAGTCAATAAAGCCTAATAGATCAGAGATCATGGTTTGGAACCGCGTTCTTATTTTAGGGTGGCTACACCGCAGGTTTCCAGTTTTCTAAAACGACCACGCAATCGAGAAGCTAGAATTTCTCAGTGCCAAAGTTCCTGATGAGGTGTAGTAAATATAAAGTATAAACAAAACATTCATAGAAATTTTTCAGCCAGCACACAAAATAACCCATTTATAATACGGCGGAGCTCAAGTTAAATAAATAAATAAATAAATCCGATATAGTGAATATGTATGTAAGATACATGGGTAAAAAATGAACTGTCTGGATAGAGACAGGAAAACGAGCATTTCCAACATTTCAGGTTTACAGAGAGTTGGGGGGAGGGTGTAATGATATCAGCTGTTTGGTCAGGAACTGCTTGATGGCAGAGGCAATCAGAAAACTCGGCTGCATGGTGGATTTTTAGGTGATTCTGTAGTAATATGCAGTAAACATAAAAAAATCATAATCAGTATATTTTTTTAGATACAATCTTTAAAAAAAAAAAAATCAAAAAAAAAAAAAAAAAAAAATCAGTTGTCTAATGTCCACAATGAGGACACACACTTTATCTGCTGCTGACCAGCCTAGCAGAATAACATTTTTTTAAAAAGACCCAGCGTACATAATCAATTTCTATTGGTCATAACCATTATTTCTAAAGTGATCAATAAGAAGTTGTAGTAAAGCTTTTTAAGTTAAACACTCAGCCTTTTCTCTTTTACTCCATACATTTGACAATCTTATAAATATAAGATTTAAGATCATAACCTAATAAATATAAAAATAAGATCATAACCTAATAAATATGGTTAACTATTGTGTGTAGTGTGTATGTGCTTGTAAGATCATTACATGAGGACTACTGGGTTTTACTCTTTTGCCGAAAGATATTAATCACGTTCAGGAGTTACAACGTGCTGATCAACAGAAATATTTAGGAGACATTATAAGGTAAACAACATTACAGTTTGAGTCTGAAGAGGGTATTAGGGTAAGTGTACCTATTAAGCCCATCAAAGTCTAGCGTTCGCCATGTTTTTGACATAATTTTGACATAAGGGCATGATTCACCTCTTATTTGAATATTTATTAAATAGTTGATGTACATTTCAAAATACATAATTAAGAAATTTTAGGGAAAAAGTCAAAAGTCTGACCTGGGCTTAATTAGTACCATTGTACCATTTAAGCACATGTGTGTTAAATACTTGTTAAATAAAAATGTTTAATGATTTTTTTTAAGAAAACAGCAGTATAAATATAGTATAATAATATACAAGTTCTTCATTGTTCTGTCACGGTAAAGTCACACAGTGAAGTCACACAGTGAACTGTTACTTTCAAACCCTTTTGAACAGAAAAATGTATTTAACTTGTATTAGATGAAATTCTCCATTAAAATACATGAGGTGGGCTTAAATAGAGCATACTGGGCTTAAATGATTCCGCAATGAGAAACACTGAAGAAAGACACTGCTTTTCTTTCAAATGTACGATATGCTCACAAAACTATGCATCAAGCCTAAATATAGTTTGTACCAAACATTACAGCAGTTACTACTACGCCCACATTCGGAAATATAAAGTTTTCGTCATTGAATTTTAGCAAGTGCTCGCTGCAGTTTGGATGCATTTTGACAGGATGTGCCATTTAAGCCCACCTGGAGAGGAGAAAAAAAATGGTACTTTTACCTCTTATTTTACATAATATTAATGTACTTTCCAAAGATGTGGCTGAAAATTGCTGAGAATGGATGATTTCTGATAGGTCCCAAAACACCAAAGTTTTTAAGGTATCATCTTGTGTGAGCAGTCCCCGAGACCGGATACACTTGGTCGGGGCTAACTTAATGAAAAATGTGATTTGTATGCTATAAAAAAATTAAAGTAACAAATAATTTGATTGGATATAGTAATGGAGGGCAAAATACATATTTTCCTTTTTTGTAAATTGACATCAAAGTTGAAAGTGGGCTTAAAGGGTGCATGGGCTTAATGGGTACACTTACTTACCCTACTCACCTCAAAACCTCCAGGAGATGATGGCTAATATCAAGTAGTTGATAAAACACTCAGACAACAGGTCACTCATTCCAGGCTCATCTACTGTTTTATTGTGGACTGCTTCTTTGGCACACTTTTGACAATGGCAGTCATGGGCTTGTGGTTAAGGAACCGGCCTTCTGGATGGTTGCTGTAGACCCAAACCCCTAACAGCTCCAAAGGTGAAGAGAATAGGGTTGCTCACCGATCTTGGCACATATATTCACTGCCCATAGTGTGTTTTCACCACTGTGTGTTTTACTTAATGGATGAGTTAAATGTGGAGGTCAAATTCAGAACAGTATTTTCCAATGTTAAACTGCAGAGCTTCTATGCAAAGGGTTCATAGGTCTAGTAATAAAAACAGTGTCAACTTCACTATAACTTTAACTTCACTATTTCAAGTTGGTGTCAGTGTAAGACAGTGTCAAGACAAGCTTGTACTTTCTGTATAAGGTATAGATTAGCCAACAAGAGAGAATGCATGTACCTGTATGTCTAAATCATGGGGGACCACTTTATTTTAACAGTCCAACAAAGTGGGTGGAAACCCCTCATCTCTAATCCAGCCCTGTAGTTTCAGCAAGCATGACTCACAGTTGTGAAACAAACCCTGATCCAGAGAACAGCGCGCGGACACACACACACACACACACATTTTTGATGTAATGTAATAAATAGGGTAAATCTGTACCCAAGGGCTTAAACAAGATGCTGGCACTTTATTAGATGTACTTTACCCATGTAGAACAAGTCACTCAAATGTGTTGTGCCGTTAAACCGCTTACTGCTGGTACCGAAAAGGCTGTTTCCACATTACTGTCTGAATCTGAAATCACGGGTGTGGGTGTATGTTTGGAGATATGAGTAGACAGTGAATCAGTTAGCTCACAGCGTAATGTTCTGGGGAAATTCTCCAGGGTGAAAGCAGCTGCATCACACAATGTCAACAAATTACTGATGCGAGTATCAGCCAGGCCCCAGCTCCGGATCGGGTGGCTCGTGAGGCCTTCGGCTGAAATCTCCAATTCTCATCACAAATTAATTCCTAACTCTCTCCCTGAACACGTGTAGCTGATGATGTGGCACTAGCTGTATTCGCTTGGCTGCAGCACTGTAAGGATTTCTCAGTGAATATATTTCCGCGCATTTTAGCGTTTTTTTTTCTTCTTCAAATTTTAGTTAAATACGTAAGAGGATATATCTAAAGATATACCTTTAGATAATACCCTTTTGCTGGCTGGTTGAAATCTTAAATCTGCTGGGGAACAAACACAGAGAAGAACACAGGGAAGATCGAAAGACCAGGCTGACCGCTGATCCACTCAAGTCCAGATAATCTGTGGAGCCAAACCTTGAACGAAAAGTCAACCGAGATCACGTCCTGATGCATCTACTTTAAGAACACAGGAATCTTGGTCAGGGATCAAGGGTGCTGTGTGAGCTCCAGGGATGAGGGTTCACAAACCACTGGAAAAACAAATTCTCCTAAAAACAGTACAAGTCCAGTCCATGGCTCAGTCTCAAACTTACTTAACCCTACATTTACACTAGCAAGTAAAATGTGACTGATCCTTCCGTCACTTGTTTTTAGCTTGGATGAAAGAAATGCAAAATTTAAATGCATCTAAAGCTAAAAATAGGTAAACAAACTAAAAAAAAAAAAAATACACATTGGTTCAGTAAACAGTATCTGAGGCACCATTTATTTTTGCAGCAATTACCCATGCTTCATTTTCTTCTTAATGTCTCTATACACATTTGACGAGAGGTTGCATAGGCATGAATAAATGATGCAACCACACCTATAAGGTTTTTTTTTTTTCATTTTTTCAGTGTTGAACAGTAAATGAAACTAGTGGTAGGAACTAAAAGGAACTAAAACTTGTGTGTGGATAACTAAGAAGTGACAGACCACAAGTGCCACAGGAGTGGCTGGAGAAAGCCTTCCAGCCAATCATCTGGATTGGTCACTTTACTTTTTGTCATAAGTAATTAACCTGTCACTTGTTTCACTGTTGCTTAAATCGTTAAATGGCTCTAGGTCACTTTCATACAAAAGTCATCTGTCTCAAGCTCACGAGAATGAGATGGATGCTGCTTGGTCTGGGGGAATTGACAAATGAACATTAATACACTTAACCAATGGTACTAGTTTTGTTACATCACTCTGTCATAACCAAAAAAAAATACATATTTTTTGCAGTAAAAAAAATTATGTATGTATGTATTTGTTGGTTCATTCATTTCACACTGTACACAAAGCAAAACTATGCTCTCTACTCTCCTTCTCCTCTTCCAAAAACCATCCCCACAACCTCCAGTCTGTCATCCAGGCATAGCATAACTGTTACACATGTCTCTGAGGAGGCACATGTAATACCCTTGTTACCAACTAGCAGTCAGAGCAGCAGGATAGTTTTCAGTGAGTTTGGGAGGAAAATAGAGAAACCGATCAGCGAGATTACTCAGGAACACTAGCTCAAAGTAAAGTAGTGCTTTAGTAGTGCTTAATGTGCACTGAGCAAAGAAAGTAAGATACACTACCAGAATAAAATGTGCATTTTAAAAGATGCGTATTTGTAGATGTTTTCCACACTGGATTACCTGGAAATACCTGAAGATGTTAATGAAGTAACTCATTTTACACTTGAAAATTCGTCACCCATGGATGGTTCAACAACTTTGGCTGCTGGCATGATGCTAACTAGTAGCAGTTGTTGCTGTGGACCCAGCCTTCAGGCTGTCAAAAATTGTACGCTTTTCTGCTTTGAGATCAATTTTGTGTTTCCATTGCCAGCTTTGCATTTCAAGTTACAAATATTGCACAAGGCGTTCACTGCGTCTTGAAAAAGATAACTACACTTTTTCTTTTCAGTCAATGTTAAATGGGTTCTGTTCCAGTTCACACACCGAATTTTGAACCATTCAGCGCATAAACAGGGTTCTGTAACTTCATTCATTTTTATCTGTAACAAAATTCATTTTGTCAATTGGTACTTGGCTGAAACCGACAGTTTTATTGGTACCCTTAAAAGACTTTGGATCCCACCCTAGTAGTTTTAAATTCTAGTAACGTATTACTCTAGCTACAACGATTTTGATCTCTATGAGCTTTTTCTTTTACTAATATATTTGTTTTTTTATTTTTACAGTAAATACAATAACTTTTACCACCTAACCCTTTTTTATGAGTGATAAATATAACCAGCTACCAATAACCTTACATCCATGCAACTATAATACACCTCAAGTAACCTTAATGCACTCAAATCTAGAGGTAATGTCCAGCTATGCTACTTGTGAAAGATTACTAGGTTTAGATTTCAACAGAATCCCAGACGCCATACAGTGTAAAAGAACTAAACATAGCATTACACCATGTCTCTTCATAGTGATTGGTTTCTTTTCTTTTTTTGCCAACAGTTAAGTTCAGGCTGTAAAATGGCATCCTGTCTATATCTACATATCTATGCTACAAACCACACCACTGTTGATTATGTTCCTTTAACAGATGCAAAGGAGTTTATTCCTTAAATATAACTATTTTAATTTTAAAGGATACCACCACACATATTATTATGTATAGTCCTATTTAATGCTGTTGAACGTCTGCAAAACAAGTCAGTTCCTGTTAACGCTTACGTTACAGTAGCTATAAACAGATATTCTCTCAGCAGCCTCTCATTTCCTCACTCGAGGTTAATACAAAAAAAAAAAAAAAAAAAAAAAAAATTACGCTTGTCTTGTTACTGAGAAAGAGCAAAGTGCAAAAACCGTCTGTCCTAAAGCTTCTCCTCTGTAATGGAAAACTCAAACCTTCTTCAAGTGCATGAACAGAAACTTGCGATTTGCCTTGCAGCTGGAACTACTGTCACAGCTGCGGTTATAGAAAAATTAATCAACACTTTCTGACAGATTCGAGAATTCAACAGCACTGTGGTATATTTTAACCATGCAACACTTTTATAAGGGAGTAAATACCGAAACCCACGTGCTTGCATTAAGCGAGGCTCATGTTGGTTTTTTTTTTAACTGAAACTGGTGTAAAGCAGGACTTGAGTTTGTCTCACTTAGAAAACCTTGTCATCACCTGAGAAGTGTTCTTCACGCCCCATCTCCTCACTTGCCTCATATGTTCATTTTTCTAACCCCAAAAGTAAAGAAATAAATAAATGCTAGCTTGCAGCAAAAGAAAGTGTTAACAAGCTTCCAACGCTCAGGAGTAAACTGTGAAGCTCCTACCACTCTCACTTCCTGCCAGCACAAATGTCCTTAGTCGTGTAGTGGCTGGAAAAACAAATCCTCTGCTGACTGGAACTAATTCAGTAATTACTTTTAATTTCAGGGGACACGCACTAAATTATTATTCATCAATGAATAAATCTGTATTTTAGGTACAGAAACAAGTGGATTTCATATCTGGGCCAGGTTTTCTTTTTCTTTTCTTGATCATATTTCTCTCTATGTATTTTAGTTACATGGTGCAAGCTGCAAGCTCACAAGCCAGAAAATGGACTCTGCGCTTTGTATTAAACTTCACAAAACGAAGTTTTATTTGGCTCGTATCTTTAAACGCTAGATGTTCACTGGTGGTACTGCATGCTTCAATGCACCAACTACAGCGCTGGCTTCTCAGCTTCACCACCCGCTGCACTACACACATGGATATGGCTAATAACACATTGTAAATTTTTAATAAGTGGAATCATTTACATCTATAGTTAGCATACAGCATTTTATTTCATTCATATTTATTTACACAACAGTCTCCTCACGGTTAATAACTTACAGAGGTGCGCTTCAGACTCTGTACATCTTTAATAAGCTGTGTGAGGACACATTTTTATCCTTATTAATTAGGTTTCTGAGCAATTACAGAATCGTATATAACTGTCTTCACTTTCCCAATAGGCAAGCTAATAAAATTCCTGATTCGTTCACTGCTGTTATCTAGCAGTTTCACTACTGACAGTTTAGACACAATCTTTATAATGCTAAACAGATCCGGAGACCTTGAGCATTTTCTTGCATCCTCCGTAAGGTCAGAACGAGTTGCTCTCCTTTTTTTCTCTGCAGCCATTCTTGAGACACGCCGCCCACACAACCCTGCGATGAGCCAATTCAGCGCTGATGGATGTTAAACCAATACAATGCTAATGGCTGTACTATTAAATGAAATCCAAAAAGCACTACAAACCTTCCGGCTATTGTCTTTGTAAATGTCTCCTAATGAAACAAGGTATTCTCCAAAGCTTTGCCTTTGCTAGACCACGGAGCTCAGAAAATAATAGCAGCCCTCTGTTAATGACGCCGCTGTGTTTCTCCTCAGTGAACTTGACCTCCAAGTCACATGCTGCACAGAAGGTTACATGCCCGGTGGTGTGGAGGAGGGGAACTGCTGAGCTCTGTTAGTGGTACAGAGAGACAGTGAGCAGTGTAGAGACAGACAGTGAGATGTGATCAGACAGACAGTGACATGTTTTCATACAG
>JAOVVF010000004.1:17198714-17214457 GCA_028565595.1 Duopalatinus emarginatus
TATAATAAGTAGAACATTAAGTAAAATAACTACATATGTGGGATTTAAAAAAATATGCAAAGTAAAACAAAAAAAAATCTCTCAAAAGATGTAGCTGAGGTTGAGGAACTGTCAAAGTGCTGCTAATAATAATAATAATAATAATAATAATAATAATAATAATAATAAGCATCACAATACATATCAGCATACACAAATTGTATAACTGTATAAAGAATCAGTATTATTCAGCATGGTGAATAGGCCATGACCTAGCATGAAAACAAAGTGTTTTCTGTCACAGCTTTGTTGGGTCCCCACTGTACATATCTGGCATCTTATGAATGCTGGAAGCACATCAGAAGGGAAAATAAGCCGTTCTTTTTGTTGTGAGGATGGAGAGAAGGGTCTTTCTCAGCCCACAGCATGTTCTATTTCAGAGTCTGGATTCAATTAGGCTGGGACGTAAGGCAGGGTTAATGGAAAATAATTAAAGCCATATTTTTGTGATCTCGCTGCTATGTCTCCATATTATTGCTGCCCAAGGTAACAAGCTAGCCTAATAATTTACTCTCTTGGGGAAAAGAGGTGGAAAACCTAGACTCTGAGAAATAAGGATGACCTGGATCTATTCCAATAAAGCCTAAACAGGAAAGAAATGAGAGTGCAACCTCTTTCGTAAAGGATTATGATTTGTCTGCTGAATTAAACTTCACATTTGCTTTGCTTTCACAATCCAAACACAAAAATGATTTTGCGCATTTTCTGTGGGATGTGAGATTTCATAGCATTACTTATCAGAGCAACTTACTATTGTTCTGAAAACAGACCTAAACAAAGAAAAATGATGTGCAAAACTTGGATTTTGCTTGCATATGCACAGTATTTCCCATTGTGGTCCTTTGACATGGTCTATTCCACAGCAGCAGCACTTCTGCCAATTAAATTTGTGAGAATATTTATTGCCCTAAGTAGTTGCTTACTATTGGATTTATGCAGGACTGTGCCAGTCATAACTGTTTTGCTTCAGTGTTGCATTACGGTATGACAAGCCAATACAAAAGGCATGCTGAGCACATATATGGAACAGACAGGATAATCTATTTACAAAAGATAAATTTGATTAAATATATCAGACAACCATGCTATCATTTGTCAACTTTCAACAGTATTCAAAAAGCAAACCAACTTATATTGAATGAATCCATTGATTTGAATTCGCTATTGGATGAAAATGGGCTGACACATACCCATTTTACCTTCTGTTTGACTTCTGGAACATTCCTTCATGTATAAATTCTTGAATAAGGTATGTGTTTTATCCTGGTTAGTATGGTGGCTGGACTTTTCTGGCAACCCTGCACACACAGTGGAAGATTTGGATGAAAGCACAGAAAAGTGAGGCATATGTTTTTGGTATCTCCATGACCTCTGTACTAGGTTGCTCCAACATGACTTATTAGTTTTTTGCCAGGATAGGTTTTCTTTTATTGTCCTGTGGATTAACCTAGCAACAGGGGGGCAGCTGTGTGCCCGTGGTTAAGAAACAGGTCTTGGACAAGACACAACTGAACTGCCTTTGAGCAAGGCACATATTCCCCTAACTGCTCCTCGAGCACAATGTTTTGGGGCTGCCCCCCGCTCTGGACAAGTTTGTTCACTGCCCCCCTGGTGTGTGTTTCACTTCACTAATGGGTTAAATGCGGAGGTCACATTCTGCTGTGTGCAAGCACAGTAGGCAAGTAGTTCACATTCATTTATTCATTCATTCAACAAACATTCACCAATGTGGAGTCTCGTAGTGTTAAAATTACTGATATGGGCTTATCATTCTGATAACCGAGGTTAACTGTAGAAGCCCAGTCTACAGACTGAACAAAGTGTTCATTGCACACCTAGGTAATATCTGACTCCTTCTGACTACAGACAATTGTTTGAAGCTAATTTTGCTGGTGTTTCATAAAAGTGAACTATTTGCCTACTGTGTTTGCACACAGAGGAATGTGACCTCTGCATTTAACCCATCCGTGCAGTGAAACACACTCACCAGTGAACACACTTGCCCCGGAGCGGGGGGGCAGCCCCAAACCACGGCGCCCGGGGAGCAGTTAGGTGCATTGCTCAAGGGCACCTCAGTCGTGTCTTGCCCTGGGCGGGGATCAAACCCACAACTTTAAGGTCATAAGAACAGTTCCCTAACCACTAGGCCACGGCTGCCCCAACAGCAACTGTTGGTACCTGATATATAAGCTGACAGCCATAAATAATGTAAAATAAAAAGTGAACTATTTGCCTACTATGCTTGCACACAGAGGAATGTGACTTCTGCATTTAACCCGTCCATGCAGTGAAACACACACACACACACACACACACCAGTGAACACTAGGGGGCAATGAACACACTTGCCCAGAACGGGGGGCAGCCCCAAACGGCGGCGCCCGGGGAGCAGTTGGGGAAGTTTTGCTCAAGGTCACCTCAGTCGTGTCTTGCCCTGTGCAGAGATTGAACCCGGTTCCAATAGTCCACGGCTGCCCTAACCCATATGCATTAGCTTGTGATAGTACCACCTTTTGCAGAAAATTAGTTCCTGCTCTCCGTATACCCTGTGCACCACAACAACACTGTGACAAGATGTCATGTACAAACTAGTCTATAAAATGTTTTTCTCTGTTAATCATGTGCACATATCATGAATGCTGCACTAATGATCAGGCAAATATAATGCTATTTTTTTGCTTGTTTGTGACTCCTGATTGTGATTCTTATATGATCTAACAGGAAGTTATGGCAGACATGTTGGGTGCACTCTGGGGCAGAGAGAGATTAGGCAAAGGCGATGTCTTCCTGCTGGGCAGGGAGTGAGCAGAAGGCCTGGGGAGAAGGAAAACTGGGCCTGTCATAGTCCTAGCCTTCCATTTCCGCCCTGAGGTCACAACATTTCCACCTAATTACACCACAATGCAGCATGAAGCCACACATTCCTAAACTGTTCATAAACGGGATCATTTGGTCTACTGTCTTTTGGCTGAAAAAGAGAATTGATGGGCAAGAGATTGAGCACTGATGATCCTGTTCACTAGATGTTAATAAGTGATAACTATAGTAACTATTATAGCAGACTGATAGCAGTCATAAGTCAACAGACATTTAGAGTGATTTCATTGCATGCAGGATATTGAACCGAAATATATTGGTATTCACAACATGTGAGTTTTGTCCATGCTAAACTCTGTGATTCCTTTTTTTTTTTTCACTCACTTTTTTTCCTGCTGTGGATGTGTCATAACATATTGAGGCTAGTCATACAAGATTTTCTCTTTGAAAAATCAAAGAGTTTTTTCTTCTGTTTTGACATTGTTCAGGACATTTCTGTCTGAAAAAAGGGATGGGTGGAGCGATGTAAGATGTGCCAACTTTCCTGAGGCCTGATGCAAGATTAAAAAAAAGGAAAAACAACTTGTTCACCTCGTACAGTTGAAACATAGATAGCCATGCTTGATTGTGGGAGGGAAAAAAAATCAGACGTTGTTAGCAAATAAACTGTGGAGAAAATGGGCTATACTGCAGTTTAGAAGATCGTTAAAAATCAAAACAATGTTTAAACTGCAATGTGAATTCTGCACATTTTTTTAACTAATCATAGTAAAGTTCTTGATATTCCTGTGCTTAAAGCATTTCCAGACATATGATCTAAAATGTGGAACTGCTTAAAAACTGCTGGACCTAGAATTGACCCATACAATACCCAAGAGACAGAAAGAGCACAGCTCAACCTCAGAAGAGGTCAGCTATGGTGCTGGTGATGTAGAAAGCTGCGACATCACAGTCAGTATTCTAGCTTCTGGTCATTGTGGGGAGTTGGTTACATAATTTCTGGCTTGTGCCAATTGAGAATGTGTGAATTCTATTATTTTTCTCATGGCATCTGGGGCCACGTCCGATCTCCATAGAGAACTGCTGCACATTAGTGGCAGAGCAGAAGGTCAGGAAGATGGCTGCCACAGGGGTCATTGAGCCATTAAGTAGGCTCTGGGCAGCAGTAGAGGTACTTGCTAAGAGACCTATTTTTGTTTGCTTTATTGGCATTTAATCACAAAGGAGAAGATAATGTTTCTGCTGGGCATGGCAAACTTTGAGAGGTTGATTGAGCAAATGCTCACTGCCATTCTGAACACAGGTCCATTGTATTACCAAGAGCGGGGTACACCATGGAGCTGTACGTCAATCGCATAAGGTTTACGAGGTCCACCAGCTTGCCAAACTAACCCAGGGAGATGTCAGCATAACAAAAGTGGGCCTACAACACCCACTGCCAAGGCAGCTACTCATGCCAGTAGCAGAGGTTTGGCTTTTCAACCAGCAGGGAAAAAGTGGTTGCTGGCCAAAGCTGCAGTTGTGGTGAAAAGGGCCTTGTGATCAATTTAATCAATTTAATTGGAAAAATCAACATTTGCAATATCACTGTACATATTTATATATAAAGTGAGAAATCTAGTAATTATATGTATTTAGTGAGTTTCATAGCGTTAATTATGAGTTAATATGTTTCTGTCCATGTTGAGTTTATTCTTCCTGTTTCATCATTATTAGGAACAACTGTAACTATTAGGAACAACTATAATAATTTCCATGGCAAATCTTTCTTATGCCAATATGTTATGCAGATATAGTGTTATAATCTTATTTTCATATTTTTACCTTATAGTTGCCTACCTAGCCTTTTTAGCCATATTACTGTGTTTTGTGCGAGATCTATGGCCATTTCTATCAAGGTATTTCTCATCAAGCTGTTAATTTTCTTTGCATTGTCTATATCTGTATGTGTTTTGTGAATAGGCCTTCTAGCTAGATTTTTTCAGCAAGGGTTTTCAGAGGAGTTTGGGTTTACAGGGGAAATTCCAAGATTTTTTTTTTACTTTTACCATTGTAGCAAATGTAAACTTGCAATTTTCATGCACTGCAGGTGAAAACATCAGATAAATATACTCACATCTTCTCTCATTTGTGAACCTGTCCTATACCTTATTTTTAATCAAGCAACAGTATGAAACTAACCAGATTGTCAAAAAAAACCAATTATAACAAGACGGGTTTGAACACTATTCCAGTCCAGCGTTTATTGGTCTACAACATAAACCCATTTTTCTAAGAAGCAGCACTGATGTGAATTATTTACCCAATTTACTTACCCAATTACTTGCCCAATTTACTTACTTACACAAACAAACACACTGCAGCAAATTCATAATGACATACTTAAGCCTATAATACAAGCAGTGAAGGCCTTGGTCAGTGTCTTTTCTAACAGATTCAAGCCATATCCCTGAAACACCTCAATCTGATTGGCTGTTCAGACCAGTGAGGTTGTCAATCAAAAGTACAATTTTGTAGGGGAAAGGCTTCAGGAGGCAGAGATAAGGTGCTTCATGGAGAACAAAATGTAATTGGATAGAAAATGTTCTTTAACCATCACTGTTCCCACACTGTCAGACTGTATAGTCTGGGTAAAAGGCAGAGACAAAAAATAAGTATGCTAAAATTCGAAGAATGCATGATTTTTTATTGATAGTTTAAAAATAGTTAGATCTTCAGAGAAAGCATAGTAGGCTTAAGTATTGTATTTTCTGCAAACACTGGTTTCAATATAACCCTAACAATTAATATTTGGAGGCCTCAACTAGAGAGAAAGACAGCACTGCATCTCTTCCAAAATACTGATTTTGTGTTCTAAAATCAATTCTGTTCTTAGTTTGGTGCCAGTATTTTGTGGAAAAATAGATAGTCAGTCAAGTCTGTCTATGGGATCTTCCCGTCTGAGACAGCCAAATGTCTGCCAGCATTATTCTTATATTTAGCAGAAATCATGATGCCATCAACCTTCACAAGAGTCACAGAACCACCAGCCACAACACAGCCACAAAGACTCTATAATCCACTGCCATATTTTACAGTGACTGCTAGTTGCTTTTCCTTGTATGCATTTTTTATTGTCCCCAAACATACTCTAATTGTAGTTAACTCCTAACCACACTTGGTCAATTTTAGGCAATTTATTTTGTGGTTTTCTCAGAGGAAAAGCTTCTTTTTTGGCAACCATTGCAAATGGCTTGTTATTATGCTGCTGTTATAGGTGTTACAAGCTGAAGACTGCCCAATCACTATGCAGTGTTTAACTTCTGGTAAATTCTAACTTGTGATTTTGTTGAATGGTGTTCTTAACTGTTCAGGGTTTTTAGATTCAATATGTGATGTGTAATATATCATTATGTAGAGATGCAGGGATTGACTCCAGTCTTGGGCTTGTCTTGGATTCGTTGGTATTTGTACTTGGACTGGTTTTGGTCTCTGTCTTAGCTAATTCCCACCCACCAGTTAAGTCTCCCATAACAAAAAACTGTTACCAGCTGGAAAGGAAGAAGGCTGTCAAGTGATTCTTCTGAGACCTATGAAGCCAGCTGCTAATGCTATGACACAGGGCAGTGTAACAAACTTGTGTGTGCATTCCACCCTGTTCACATGCATGAGCTCACAAATACCTACAGTTGGTTAGCATCACTGTGATTGACAGGCAGGAGAGTGTATACGACCCCTCCTACCCAGACAGCATGGCCACCTGGTCATAGTTAGCTGTGGCATTGTTGGGATACTTGTTGGGATCTTCAGATGATATGGTAAGTACTATTCTGCTGCACCACTGGGGCATTAATTTTGTCTTTGATTTTGCATACACAAGGATTCACAAGAAGTAATTCCTTAGTCTTTAAAACATAGTTTTACAATTGGTGCAATGAACGAATGAAGCCAACCAGTTGACTTGAAGGCTTGGTTTTTAAAAAAAAGGTTTGATAGATTTCAGTTTTGATTGTGACTTTCTTTTGGACTTGATCTTGACTTGGCCGTGACCACCTGAAAAATCAGTCTTGACGGTTCTTCAGCAAGTCCTTATTTTGGACTTGTCAGTGTCAGCATTGACTCTAGCCCTATCATTATGCCAGGTTCTGGAAATAGGAAAAAAGGGCAAGCATTTGAGTGATTTAAGAACTTTGATGGTCAGACAACTGGGTCAGGGCATCTGCAAACGACAGGTTTTGTGAAGTGTTTTCAGTATTCAGTGGTTAGTACCTACCAAAAATGATCCACCTGACAAACTGCAAAGATCTGGAGAAGGATCTTGGTGCCACAGATACTACAGCATTCCCAAGGTCTTGTGGAAAGCATGCTTTGACAGGTTAGAGCTGTTTTGGCATCTGTTGTCATTTTAATGTTATAGCTGATAGGTGCTGAATGCAGCGATAAAATACCTTAACCTAATTCTTCCCGTTTATAACCAACATGCTAGAATAGAGAGCCAAAGCAAATATGTGAAGATACAATGGAAATGTTTCGGAAAAAAAATTCTCTTGTTTCATAATATTATTAGCTCAACATACTGTAATTTTGTATATGATTGAGTTAGTGGAAGTACAACTGTGTATTTGATAACAAGCCAACACCAATTACATATATATTCGATACTGACAACAGAAATCCTGACATCACTGACTTATGCTAAGCATCTTGCTTATAGCATTTTAAAATGGCCCTCAATCTCACCATGTTCCCTTAGGGGGAAAACTAGATATATCTCCACTTGTGTCTAATGACCCCTCATTACTGCTTTCAGAAACATTTATTGGCGTGCTACATCTTTTAGTAGATTCATAAATATAGGGGAAAAGACCTCAAGGGTGTATGCTGGCTGTTCTAGGCAGGTCAGCTTTACATTTTTTGAAGGAGAAGGCAATGGACTGATTACACAGCAAGACAGAAAGAGCGGGGCTTACTTTTTTAGAAGCCCTGAAAGCATGCCAGGGAAACCTAATGTGGACTTTCCAGTCACTGAGTCCCTGACATTTCCCCGAAATACAATATTGAGAACACACACACACACACACACACACACACACACACACAGATGCACACACGCACACACACCCTCACACACACACACACACACATTCACACACAGCTAGTGTTCAAGAACTGTGCAATTGGATAATAGCCCTGGCTTGAATTATTGCATTACAGGAGCAGGGGGCTGTGCGGATTTGAAGCATGAGACAGCTACGCCTACTTAGTAGTTTAGAAGGACACCAAGACTTAATATTTTCAAAGAAAACAGCAGGTAAATATCTGTATCTAGCAACCATTCTCTGCCCTTAAGATTAAATCTCTAGTCGTTGCAACAAGAAACACATCAATTATAAGGAACAGATAACATCTTATTTTCTGGCACAATTTATCTGGTAACACTTTATTTGGATAGTCTGCCCACAGAGGATTTACAGAGGATTTGGTACATTTCATAAGCAACATAGGCTATGTAAATGTTCAAGAATGCAATACATATACAAAATTTTAACAAACATAATATTTAATAAACATTAACAAACAAAGCAAATTAATTAATTTCTCAGCTAATCAGCTGTTAAAGTGTTACAAATGCCTTATAGCCCCTCTGGAGGCAGACTATCCAAAAAATCTGGTAAACATCTACCCACAAACTTGTTTATAAGTACCAATTATAATAAAGCAAACTTTCATTTGCGTCCATCTCCATTTTTAACTTTCTTGACAGGTGTGAACTACTCATTTCCCCACAGCTAGTCTTCCTTTATTATTTTTGGCTAAATTCAAGTCAGTACATTACAATAAAAATGCTTCTTATGATTGTTGGTAATTATGTGATGAGGGAATAAAAGGGACAAATTGCTTGGCAGCTTCTTTTTTTTTTTTTTTTTTTTTTTTTGATAGCTGAAGAGAAATCTCCTCTGCATTCGGAGAAGTCGGTGAGCAGCAGTGGTGGAAACAATGATTAATGCTTCAGGCCTGGTGCACATGTACTTGAAAACCTAGGTTCATCTTTGTGTTTTGGCTTTGTGAAATGGCAGTTTAGTTCACTGACAATCAAAGCATTCTGAAAAAGCCCTCCAGGGTGAAGAAATATAAAACACTTTTTTTTTTTTGCATAGCATCACTCTGTAAACACTGTATTCAAGTGCATCTTTAGGCAGTAGCCCTCACTTTATCCACAGTTTACATACAGTGGAGTCCAAATGTCTAAGAGCTTCTATGATGCAATCTTTTCTACTAGAACAATTTTCATTATAAATTATATTATTGAAACCAACTTGATTAGAATCTTTGAAATACTGACAGGGATTCCAGAGTTTCTTAGTATTCAATACATATTTTTGTGGTAATGACAGTGTGCACTTGAGCTGGCATAGACCCCATAAGCTTGTGCTTTTTGATTCATTTGAGGTCAAATATATCAGAGCATTACTTAAACACATGACTAAAGAAGTTAATCATGAGGAAAATCTGACCTTTTCTAAAAAGTAATTAGCATGGTCAATATCATAAAAATGATATAAAAGTTAAAAAGTGATGTTAATATTCAAGATATTGAACGTTTGCTTTCTTTGCTTTAAATAGTTCAACATTTTAAAACTTTCTGTTTCATTTCCTGTTTTAGAATGAAAAAAGTGATATGAATATCTATATGCATTCTTGTGTTTGTCATTTTTTGCCCATGTTGACAATTTTCCACATTTTATCTTACAGCTTACTGCACACACTCTTAACTTTAGGTTTAAAATGTTTGACATAACAGTCTATGATGTATAATCACTAGGTTGGAGTGCTCATTTGGAGATTAATATGCTGTTCATGTGGATGAGCCTTGGTGTAATTACCTTGCCCTTGCTGTGGAGTATGTAATATAACTTGCTATATAAGTTACTATAACATTTCTTTTGAGTAAAACCATAGACATTGATATTCCAGGCTACGAAGTGAAAATGTCAATTAGTCATTAATATTGCAGCATTCTGAATTCAATTGTTTGTGGATAGAGATTGTTCCTGTGTTATATCATGACTAAAAGTCAAAATTCTTAGACAAAAGGGAAATTTAAAAACCAAACGGTAACAACATTATTGTACTTTGTTGTACCTCTGTCAGTACTGGTGCCACCACAGTAAAATAAATAAATAAACAAACAAATGTCAGAGTGTTGTTTTCTATGTCATTTTCCATGCCATTTGGTTTCCTACTCTCAAACACCCACAAAAACTGTTCCATTATGCTTCAGGGGTCTTTACATGTCCAGGGCCTTTATGTCCAGGGCCTTGCTTTGCCTGAAGTGATGGCTACATAATAGCACCCTATCAAGGCTACTGCCAGGCAATGGATGACTCATACCTGTTTACGCTTATCCAATGTTCAAGGAAACCCAATGTTAACATGCAAATTTCTTTTGCACTTTTAGGCTAAAAGGCCTAAATTACGTACGTCATGACATGAATGTGGAATGGGAGGCTGCTCTTCACAGAATTTATTGTGTATAATCTGCTTCCCTCTGGGCTGACTCTCAGGCTGTCAGTTCTTACTGTGCCGTGAATTCCTTGGTTTATAAAAGGCAAATTATGCAAATTCTGCTGTACTTTTCAAGATAACGCTCACCTCCAGAACGACACAAACTCAATATGAGCTGATGTTGAGCTTCTGCTATTTCTGCACAAGACTCTTCTAATTTCTGCTTCCATTTTACTCTTAATCCATCTTGACATATTTGACAATCCCAGACTGTTGTGGTAACTGAGAAAGCTCAGACCCAAAGGACTAGGATGAGGAATACGTCTGCTGCTCAGTTTTCTTTAACTGGAGTTGTTAGCAGAAGAAAAGTCCTGCTTGACGTCAATGTCACAACATTAGGTCAAAGAACGAAAAGCACTGGAACATGTAGATTGTATAAAAAAAAATCCAAAACATGAAAAGTCTGGCTCTCAGACGTTCACACTTGCGTCAGTTCCCTTTTGACCTGCATGTTAAGAAGACTCTAAATCATGCAATACAAATTGAATTACTTTTGTATAGGCAGGCCAATATCATATTAACTTTTGTGTACAGTTGCTTTCGGTTCTGAATTTTATTCTTGCTTTTGGCTGCCAAATAAAATCAAATGTAAGACACAGGCACGGAAAAACACATAGCCACAAGAACAGGCTCAGTCAAGCAGAGCAGCCTCTAAACATCAGAGTTTCCAGTGCCTGTGCCCAGACTTTATACAAGATGTCAGTCAGCTTTTAAAAGACTATGTGTATGTCTGTGTTTCTTGTCTTTAAAGCATGACATTAGCCAAAGCCTTTGGCTGTTCATAAGTGAAATCACCAATGTTAAAGTAACTCTCACTGCACTTTAAGTCATGTCTGTGGTGATAGAACAGTAAGCACTAAGGTATAAGTGTATTTTTCAGAAGGGACAGTTTCATGGCTTGGTGCTCTCTTATGGAGCTCATTTCCACAGCAATAAAAAAGACAATGCAGACTATTTCATAAACATATGCATGCATCCCCAGGCTGTGATGAATAAATCCCGGTGTCTAACTACATGCCTATGTTGTGAAAATTGACTTTTTAATGTACTATATCGTGTTTCCTTGTTTTTTTGGTAAATGTATTGTTATGCCTGTTGATTACTTCTACTGCTGTCAACTATTATGTACAATCAATTAGGATATGATACACAGTTACGTATGTGAAAATTGTAATATGTATCTGATTATTTGGCTTCAGCACAAAATGAGACTTTAAATTCATCTTGTAAGATATTTAAAATGTTTACATCTTTTTATTCTCTATTTGTCTAGTAAAATCTGAATTGAGAAGTTGTTTGAGAACTATGTAAGAATGTGATGTAAAAGTGAGCATTTGCAGTCTGTTTTATAAACTTTGAATGTATGATGTGTTGCAGCAATGCACAAAATGTAAAAATGTTTAAATTTTTTTTTTTTAATTCTAGTGTTAATTTGAACCAATTGGCCATGGTGTTTTTTTAACTAATCTAACCTAATTACAACCAGATAAGTGTTGCAAATAGATCATATATCCCATGAAGCAACATGCTGCTAATCTTATAAGGTTCCCAGGGAATCTACAGACTGCAGTTCAGTGAGCTGCCCATTTGTTCAATCAGAAATATGCCAGTATTTATAAAAAACACACACATTTAACAAAAAAAACTCATGAAATCAGTGGTATGCTTATGAATATTACGAACCAGTTGGCGGTTTTGGTGGCGTGGGCTTGTGTGTATGTGTGTGAGTGCGAAACTGCTTTTTGATAGCACAAAAGTTGATAATCTGTGTTTCACTTTTAAAGTAATAATTAAAATAAAATAGATATGTTATATGACAATATAATTCAATATACACACACTGAGCATTTTGATAGTAACATCCGTATAGTCGCTCATTTGCTAAATTTCCTGTGGGATCTATAAATTATCTATCTATCTATCTATCTATCTATCTATCTATCTATCTATCTATCTATCTATCTGTTTAATTATAAATACAGATATAGATACAAAATTTGCAGTAGACTTGTGTTTAAGGAACCAGGCTTAGAACGCCCCTACTTCGATCCCCATGGGACTCAGTACACTGCAGTTTGGTGAGCTGCCCATTTGTTCAATTAGAAATGTGCCAGTATTTATAAAGACCACACCAAATTGACCCATGTAAGTCAAGATGGTTTAAAACCTGCACTACGCCACACTTGTAGTAAAAACAAGTTTTAGTTGACCTTCCTTGGTTCAAAATGAGATATTCTTACTCCTGGCTGGCTCACCAGATTGGTAGATCACTAAAGCTCCTTGCTGCAGCAGTCAACAACATAGTCCAATCTTTATTTAAACTTAGTGTTAAAAACAACACTAGAATAAAATCAAAAGTATTCTAACACTGTACCTACTGTGGATTTCTTACACCTCCTATCATTACTTATTAAAGTTGTTAAAATCATAGACTACATTAATATCACAAGTGACATTCATTTACACTCTTTGTGACAGAATGAATGAATGCTTGCACCTGAGCAAGTATAACTCACATGATTTTAGATATAGTTTTCTGAGGCTAGTAAATTTACCACTCTAAAGGATGGGTGAAAAGGGCAAGGAATAATGAGGCAAAGGCATGCGGTGGCAATGTGTGGTCAATCGTCAGCTGTGGACAGAGAGGAGGTCAAATTGGCCGGCAACGTGTGATGATTCTCACCTGTGTCTGATTACCTTAAATTGACTTCTGTGTGCCTTTTTAGGCTTTCAGTATAGGATATAATCAGAGGGAAAGTCTTGGTGGGGCTCGCATCTTACATGCACCCACACTTCGATAGTATTATTAAACTGTGAACTGGAACAAGACAAAACCATGAGACAAAATCATGCCTTTTTTTGTTTAATTGGTTTGAAAGCGTGTTGAAAACAAGGCAGCATGGTCTGACCCTGGAACTTGGTAAAATTCTACCTATCACCCAAGCTAGCTACTATACTGGAATCCTAGACTGAATAAATAAGTTAATGTTGGTACACTGTATAACCCCACACTTGAACACTTATTAATAATCATGAGAATCATTGGTATGCTTATGAATATTAAGAACCAGTTGGTGGTTTTGCTGGTGTGGGCATGTCTGTGTGTGTATGTGAACATTTTTGAATAACACAGCATACAAACTTGATACGTGTTTCACTTTTAAAGACACTCCAAATCAAATAAAAAATCTATGCAATATCTAATCAGGCAACCATGTGATGCAGATACAGGCCGACATCTTTGAGTACAGTTTACACCAAACACCATGATGTGAAAAAATGTGATTTTGACCGTGGCATAATTGTTTGTGCCAGATGTACTTGATGATAAAACCTGTACTACACCACACTTGTAGTAAAAACAAGTTGTAGTTGACCGTCCTTGTTCTAAATTAGACATTCACACTCCTGGCTGGCTCACCAGATTGGTAGATCACTAACCTCTTGTTGCATGAAAGGGTTAAATGCAGAGGTCAAATTCCTTTGTCTGTACAAGCAGCAGAGGTTGGTAGAGTAGCCAAAAATTTTACACAAATATGAGTATCCTTCGAATAGTATTGCTCAAGTAAAAGTAAAAAGTAGTCACCCAATTAATTAATTCAGTAAGAGTTAAAACTACTAAGCGAAAAAACTACTCAAGTACTGAGTAACTGCTGAGTAACCTCTTTGTTAAATAATCAGTGCAGGGAAGAAGGAGTGAGTTTGAAATTGGCAGGGGGACCTATTTGCTGAATCAAAGCACACTTCATACCCAAAATATTAGCCAGCTATAAGATGATTTCTATGTAGATAAGTCAGTAAAATATTGTAGTATTTCTATTTGTTGATCTCATTTCTGGGTATCCCATTACATTCATGAGTCAATTTTAACACCTCAACTCACACTCTGCAGCTGTCTCTTCTAATTCTGTATCAGGGTTCTTCTGATAAATATATTATATATGATATTTTTGACAAAGTAACACTGGACAAATACTCACCTTTTCTCTGTCACTCATTTACCTGCCACTCCCCTGTCTGCACTAGCATGCTCCTAATAATACATTACACAATATTTAAAATCATGTAAAACTAGGCTAGGTTTATGACTGATTATTATTATTATTATTATTATTATTATTATTATTATTATTCGTAGTAGTAGTAGTATACGGTAAAATGATGAATGCTCAGATGATTGCTCAATAATTAGTGCTGCTAATTATAATAAAATAAGATATTATGCAGGATAAAACTAGATCATTATATTTAGAGTTAATAGATAAAGCAACTCTTCTATAGGAGTGTCTTTACTGTTTCAGAGAAGTGTGGTGAAATCTAGTTATTGATCATTTTTAATTTATTTGTGTATTGAAAACCTCCTCCAAAACAGCCCTCAGTCTAGCCTGCTCTGACATGCATTGTCATTGCAATGGTTCCTGCACTTCCTGTTAGTAAGACATAGTGCACTATGTTCATATTTTGTGTATAGCCTATTAAACTAATACTATTAAGATTAGTACATAGTGTATACTGAATAGTATTAGTGTGCAGTACACATTTGGGACACTTTATAAATCAGACTCTGACCAGGTGAATCGGAGGCCATTAAGCTGCTGATTGGAGGAGATAAATATTTGAACAGACACATTAATGAAGGCTGAAAGAAGACCCACCTTATCTGACATACTGCCAAAATGCGTTAACATTGGTGGCGCGCTTTCAGAATAAAAGCAAAAGCGAAAACAGCGTATTTTTTATTCTTGGTATAATTTATGGAGGGAATAAAGTCAGCTGTTTTCCAATCCCCCTGCGGTTCATACACCAATGCTTCTGTGCTCGGTTTCACCTGTGTTTGGCACGGCTAGTTTGTGTGCAATCATGTGATGGACTGATTCTCTGACAGAAATAAGTAGAAAGTAGCGAGCAGTATGCAGCTCAGTGTAATGAAGTAAAAGTACCGCTTCTTCTTCACAAATATACTCAAGTAAAAGTTAAATATTATGCTGTATTAAAACTACTCTTATAAGTACAATTTATCCAAAAAGTTACTCAAGCCAATGTAACAGAGTAAAGTTAGTAGTAGTGTGTTACTACCCACCTCTGACAAGCAGACACAGACACAGATAGTGTATTACATTTTAAAAACAACTAGCCTCCACTAACTACAACTAACTAATGTTAACTAAACTATTCAAAATTCCGAAGCTTGCATCTACAGGGTGAGTTAAAAGTTGCAAGACACATGACCACCTTCCTACTGGAAAACCTGCCCGTGATCCAACATGGTTGGTGTGGTACAGTGGTAACATCATTGGGTTCCCATGTGAGAGACCTGGGTTTGATTCCCGGTCTGGGCAGCC
>JAOVVF010000004.1:17229520-17240337 GCA_028565595.1 Duopalatinus emarginatus
TATTTATGATGTAATCTTTATCCATACATTATACATGTGTGTATACATATATAAAAATAGTTAAAAGAGAATAAGTATAAGACTATAATGTACATGGTAAACATAGTACATGATATAAATTTAAATTTAATTATAAATATAAGGTGTTGAGCAACCACATGCTGCCAGAACAGCTTTACATGGCATTGACTCTACAAGTCAAGTCAAGTCAAGTGGTTTTATTGTCCTTTCAGCCGGGGTACCATACACAGTGAAACGAAACAACATTCCTCTGGGACCAAGGTACTACATACAACAGTAAACTACACAATAAAACATAAAGTGCATGTGTGCTGTGGCATGTGCAATGATGCAAGACGATTTACAATAAATATGTGAGACAATATACAATAAATACACAAGACAATATAGAATACAATGAACACTAAACAATAAATACAGGAAGGTGACTGTGCAGTTAGGCCACTGGCAGTGTGAGCATTAAGGTGAAGTTATGTCTCTGGAACTGTATTGAAAGGTTTGGTGTTTTGATGAGGGTGGTGATGAGCTCTGTCTGACACATCAAAATCTCCTTTAGATGTTCAACCTGTTAAGGGGTCGGTCGACTCCCTCTGTTGACACTCGGGGAAACCGTAACACAGTCAGATTTCAATACATTGCTTTAGTGAAAACTGTAGCATGACTCACATCATTTCCATACTCATCAAACCATTCTGTGAGCCCTGTAGATGTGTGTTAATATGTCCTGAAATAGACCACTCTTCTATCAGACAGAACTATTTCATTATAGGGTAAGACTGATCAGTCACAAGAATTTGCAGTGACACTTCATTCTGGATGTTACTGAAAAAAAAAGTGTCAGAAACTGCTGATCTCCTGTAATTTTCACACACAACATTTTCTATAGGTTACTCAGAATGGTGTAATGAAGAAAAAAAACATCCAGTGAGCAGCAGATAGAAATGCCTAGTTCTGACAAGAGAGATCCAAAGAGAATGTTCAGACTTGTTTGACCTGATGGATAAGGCTACAATAACTCAGATCTGACAAGGATATAATAACTCTGTAGACCACTTTGTAATTGTGGTCAGCAGAAATGCATCCCAGAATGCACAACACGTCAAACCTTTAAGCATATACCCCATGTAGCCTGATCTGATAAATCTCTAAAGGCACACAGATGGTAGGATCATCATTTGGTACCAACAGCATGAATCCATTGCTCTCAATCTGCCTTGTGTCAACAGTCCAACCTGGTGGAGGTGGTGCAGTGATGTGGGGAATGTTTTTTTTTTCGCACACCGTAAATCATCGCTTGAATGCCACAGCTTGTTGAGTTTTGCTGCCGACCATATGCATCCCTTCATGGTCACAATTTACCCATCTTCTGATAGCTAGGTTTTCAGACCATGTTAGCAGCTCAGTACGGTAGAATATCTTGCGAGCAAAGAAAGTCCATGTGAGCTTTTCAGTATTAATATCAGAAATGTGATCAGACTGCTCCCAAATACCATTTATCATGAATTTTAACTTATCACACTGTACAATATGACCTTAGTAAAAATCTTTTCTGAATTGTACATGACTATTCAATAATGTGTTCATCTTATCAATCCGATGAATCCAGTGCATGCAATGGGACACATATTTGCACCCTTGTGTTGTATGTAGTCCTTTATTCTCCTATTGGTGGCTTTTAGAAGAAGCCGTCTTTGGTCGCGATGACACTAAATCAGCCATTATATGTCATATAAGATCTAAACACGAGACCGAAGAATTCTTGCGTGATTGATGACAAGATCAGGCAGAAAATCCTGCCCAGTAAAGAATAAAGCTTTTTAAATATAATCAGGCTTGTACAACTGGCTGTATTTGTGCCTTAAGATAATATTGCTCATGTGTTTTTCAGCACTGGTGTGTGCTGTTCCCTGTGACTCACATTGCTTCTTCTGCATTAATGTAACAAAAATATGCATGCAGGCAGCCTACGGAAAGTGTGGGCGGACTGACAATGGCTTAATCAAATGCCGAAGGAATTAACGTGTCCTCTTTAAGAACGGTAAGACCTGGAGCAATGAGGCAAAGTAACACCATTTCTGTAGCAGCTTTAGTTTTTAGTCTTTAGTGACCGAAATCTGTGAAAACTGAGGCATGATTAGCATTCCTGAAGGCCTGGGTTTTACAACCATGGAGGAGGGGAAGGAAGATAATTCAGCGTGCATTCAAAAGGGAGTGGCAGGATCAATCTCCAGTTTCCCTAAGCTTATTTCAAGATCCAGAGGCATAAATCTGGACCTGATTAAAGTCCACATGTGTTATGGTGAAATTGGAGCCATGCTATGAAATATAAAGCAGTTTTCTTTGACGACTCAGACTTCGACACAATGGGCTGGTGTTCCAGACACAGATTAGCTTAAGCACCTCTGGACTTATGCTGAAACGTTTTCAGACGTCTGGTCATGTATATTTGATAGCGTTACGCTATAAGCTTGTGAAATTATAGGCAAGCTAAAACAATTACACAGACATTGTACTCATGCTTTCTTGGACTGCAATTGTCATTGACATAAGAAGCTATATGAATACTCTTTTAAAATAATCCTCAGATATGTTATGTAGTTGCAGAGGACAGCTTGCACGAAGCGAAATAGAGCATTTCCCTCATGATTGCTTAAAGACGGTTGTGTAAGGTTTAAAGAGGACGCAATCTTGTGCTCTATTTTTGGCTGTGAATTGGCAGAGAGCAGAGTTGGTGATGCTCCTGTGCTGTCTGACTGCCTGGATACAGCTTAGCCAATCAGAACTAGTGCCAACGTTTCCTTAGCAACAGTGTTGGTGCCTGCTCCAAATGAAGCTACTTTCTCCGACGAAAATCACAAGCATTAAAAAAAGATGTCCAGGAAAATGGAAACACTTGGTGTATGTGCTGGGCATAAAGTGGGCGATTGTGTCTAAATCCAAACCCAACGATTATTGAATGGAGAATACCTTTCGAAGACATTTGTCGGATCATGTTTGGCCTCGGGGAGCTGAAACATCTTGGTGAAAATATGTGAAATAGTTGAGCCTGTTGATATAAGTGACAGGCGGGCCTTTTATTCATCACGGTAGTTCCTGTTGAAACACGGCCGGTTTCTAATGAAAGATGAAAGAGGGAAGAGGAGGGGCCGCTCAGAGCTGAGATCAGACGAGGTCGTTCCACCATGCCTGAATTAATCACTGAGCGGGAGAGAGGGGGATGGAAGCGAAGCTGGAGGAAGGGAAACATCAAGCGGCTTTGCCCATATGTGTGTGTATGTGCCAAAGCATTCCGACAGCTTGTGAAAGTGATTCCATCCAAATAAGCACGGGTTCCTCACATTTACATGGGTAGATATGATCTCTGATTAGATCTCAGTCATTTGTGATGGGGAAGAAACACACTTATAAAACATGTGCGTGTCTTAATCCATAGTGAAAAACGTTAGCGCTGTGAGCACCATGAGCCTTCAGATTCCAGTAGCAAAGCTGTGAACTCAGGCATTAACAGTCTGGTGAAACAAAGGAAATATCATGTGCTACTTATTATGTTACTATCACTGCACTGGCTCGACAGAACATACAAGAAATTCATACTGATTATTGTACATAATATCCATGCAAATAAATGTTGATTATAGAATGTGGCAGCATGTTGGTACAGCAAGTATCATCGAGCCGTACAGTGTTGTTAAAGGTTTCATCTGTGTTCCTCGGGTATCCATCCACTTCAAATTAATATGCCAGTAGGTGGATTGGCTATGTCAACACTGGTTTGAATGCGTGTACGAATGTGTATGTATGTAAGTATGTATGTGCAAGGTGCCCTGTCTGCATGTATATATTACTGCCATGCATCCAGTGTTTCTATTATATGCTCCAGATCTGCCATAACCATAACCAGGATTAGCAATTACTAAAGATGAATGAATATAGAATTATTCAAGAGATGATCTCAGCTAGCACCATCAGTTAGAAAGGATGTGTCATGCATTAGGAGTGGTATCTGGATTACAAGAATTCTCCCTTTTTGCATTTGAAATCTGGCATTTTTGCTGAAACATCACACAATGACACCTGAAAATGTGTAATAATGTTTTGCTTTACAACGCGAAGATGTCTCATTGTTTCAGCATCCCTAGACTAATCCTGAGTTCGGGACTAGCTGTATGAAGTTTGGCGTATTCTCCCTGTGTCCATATGGGTTTCCTACAGGTTTCACCTCCCAAAAAACATGCTGGTAGGTGAATTCTCTACATGAAATTGCCCCTACATTGGAATGAGAATTAGTGTGTGCATGGTCCACTATAATGACCATGCCATCCAGGATATATACTCCCAGTGTCCTGCCTCCCAGTATCCACCAGGACCCTGACTATGATAAATCCCATGATAGGTTATTGAAAATGAATGCATCAGTTAAGAAAAGACCTGAGATTATGTAAAAATGACTCCTTCTACTAATAATACTGGATAACATACACATTGCAAACAAAATGTTTTTATACACAATTGACACAGCAACCTGCTCTTATATATGTGTTTCCATTTGTGCTAATGCCAGTGTATGTCTATGTTTTTTTCTCCTGGGAATTCCTTTGGTGTGTATGTGTGTGTGTGTGTGTGTGTGTGTGTGTGTGTGTGTGTGTGTGAGAGAGAGCGAGAGCGAGAGAGAGAGAGAGAGAGAGAGAGAGAGAGAGAGAGAGAGAGAGCACGTGGGCCATACAATGCAGCTCACTCACACAGGCAACCATGTCGCAGTGTCTTTGGTGTAAGCAGATATAGTGGCAGCCTATCCCTCTCTCCCTCCCTCTCTCAGTATACCATACTCTCCCATCCCCCTCTGTTCCCTATGCAGATAGCTAAAAGAACCAGCAACAGAAGGGAGATAGGGGGAGGGGGAGGTTGAGAGAGAGAGAGAGAGAGAAAGAGAGAGAGCTAGAGAGAGAGAGAGCCCTTTCACCTACATTCAGCTCAAGATCAGTCTGTGTAGTGCAGTGCAGTTTATTGCTGAGCATTTTACTGATTTTTTCCCGTTTGCTATCACTACTAACTTGATTATAAAGAAGGACGAGATTGCTTGTTTCGAAACACCCCAAAACAGTGATACAGCACAAACGAGATGAGCTATTCAGCTTGGAACAACAACACTATCTACGGCATCTGTGTGGCCATCTTTCCTGCAGGGATGTGTGTGTGTGTGTGTGCGCGCATGTACTGTCTAGCCATGTGGAAGAATAGAATGTCGCATGACAGAAGCAGTAGACAAAATGGCGACATCTGCATCAGGGAGTGCTGAAAAATTAGCACAAATGAATATGCACAGTACTTGTAAGTGAACTTTTGGGTAAAATGTTCATACATGTTTACCTTCTTTATTAATTTTTTGTTACCTTAAATTGTTTCGTTTTGTTTTTTGTCTGTGAAAATTTGTAATTAGAAAAAATGGTAGAGTTTAGTATTTTGCCCTGCAAGAGGTCTGAGGGGAGAGGTCACACAAAGAGCAATCCCAATTACCCCAATAAAAGGCACAAAAAAAGACTAAACAAGCCTTGCCTAGATGAGACTTTCCAGGACCCACCCCTAAAGCCAGTGTGAGCCCAGGAGCCCCTAAAGAAATACCTAAATTCCAATGGCTGTACCCACAAGCTTATTCAACTCATGATGAAGGTTGGGGGATAGATGCAGTACCAGGCAGGCAAAAGTTTCATGACAAACACAGAATGTAAACTGAATGTAAACTGAATCTACGACCCAGTAGGAGGAACAATGTGGGTTCTGCCCTGGTTTCACATTAGGGTTGCCCTGGTTGTTAGGGACAGCAGGCTTAGTCTCTGTGATAAGGGTGAGTAGCTCAACAATCTACGAGAGCCTTGGAGTAGCTCTGCTGCTCCCCTGAATTGACATTAGGTAATTGATATTGGGGGTGGGGGCATATTTGATAAAGAAAATTATCGCGATATACTGTTACATCGATAGAATTATCAGACGTAGTCGATAACACGCTGATAGAATTAGTTCCATCCATGTTTTGACCGACACTGAGAATAGCCAATGAGAATGTGAATAGCACCGTGCCACAGCACAGAGTTTGTGAATTACTTTTTATATCCCCCTGAGAAACTAATCCAATCCAAATATAGCTTTAGCTTTGTTTGTTTTCTTTTGTTTACATTTGAAAGCTTCTTGAATTCATACTGAGGATATATACAGAATATTTCATTTATTTGTGTTTGTGTTTTTCAGCTATTTAAAAAATGTTTTTATTTTGTCTTAATATCTACTTTTATTTAATCTGAATTTACTTATTTTTCCTGCAAAACTTGAAAGCTTTGAGATTTTATCATTTTAAGAATTAAGATTATTTTATTTATTTAGTGTTGACCAACTAATATAGTGTGTTCCATTAACCACGTAAGCTTTGGTCAGAATATATATAATTTATTATATTTATAATAAATAATATAATATATAATAAATAATATATAATTTATTATATATTTATTGTTTGCTATTATGCAGGATAAACCATTATCATTATATCATTATATTCAGGGTTAACAGATAAAAGCAGCACTCTTCTGTAGGAGTGTCTTTATCGTTTCAGAGCAGTGTGGTGACAGCTACAATTATTGATCATTTTTAACAGATTTGTGTAAAGAAAGCCTCCTCCAAAGCAGCCTTTCGAAACCAGCCTGCTCTGAGCTGCATTATCATAGCAACGTTTTATCATTCCTGTTAGTAATAAATAGTGTAGTATGTTCATATTTTGTGTACTAGCCTATTGAACTCATAATATTAAGATTAACACACATGATATACCGCATAGTATTACTGCGTAGTACACAGTTGGGACGCAAAACACGTTACCCTCGGTGGCGCACTTTCAAAATAAAAGCTTGGTATCATTTTTGGAGGGGACAAATGCAGCTGTTTCCAATTTTGTGGGGGACACGTCCCCCCTATTCCCTGCAACTCCTATGCCAATTGGCAGCTGGGGTGTTTTAAGCACCTTCCCAGGATGCCTGTGGTCTATCTTACAAGTTCTCTCCCCTTAGCCAGGATCCAAAATGATGCACTTATCTACTTTGAGAGAATAGGACACTACATATCAGTATAAGCCCTACTAAAAGGAGGATCCCAGATGTCTTTCTGTGGTTTGCTGCCCAAGTGGCAGGAACTATATTTGTTGATTAATTTGTGGTGATTACATCTTGCCTTTGCTCAGAGGCTCTGTAATCCCAAAATGATGCACAGGTGGATAGTATTTGGTCATATCATGAATACAGTTAAGGATATTCAGTGACACACACCAGACACCCTGACCGATGTGAATTAACTGGTGGAAGACCACATTTATGCATTCATGGACAAGGCAAGGATTGCTACCAACTTACTTGTAACTTGTTCTTGTGTGAATTCCCAATTGACCCCTCTCCCTCACTAATCCTCGTCTCTCTGTTTTCCCCTCTATTATGCACACTCTTTCTCTACATTTAAGCAGCTAGCCTCTCAAGATTTGGAGCCTGTGGAGGATGAGATGAGCCATGAATTCTTTGCCAGGATGAATGCAGATGGAAGTTGGCCAAATGCGTTGGATCTCTGCATCTCCATTGGCATCTTAAAATCCAGATTTGACAGCATGATCAGTACTCAGGGAGCTATATATCAGACATTGGTGGATTTAAGTTACTAAAAAAGGTATAAGTGAGGTATATTCACTGTGATGTATGCAGCTAATTAAAGAGCAACAGCAGAGTTATCATAAATATCAATATAATGTCAATCTGGACAAACGCCTCCAGTGTGAAGACTGATTATTTGTAAGGTTGTGCATGAGTATAGAAAAACGTATGCCACGTAATACCTTTATTATCTGCAGTCTGAGATGTATTTTAATCTTCCATGAGTTTATTGCTCCAAGTCTAGGAATAGCAATATATGTGACATCAGGTGTGGTATGATATCACAAAAAATGTCCACCTTGATCAGAAATCCCTTCAATTCCAGCTTTCACTAGTCAGTCAGTTGAGTTCACAGTGGACAGATGCAGATATTTTTACTCAGTCTGCTTAGATAAATAGTAGGCTATCATTTCGTGGCTTTTCTGATGACTAAATCAGTGCAACAAATTATGTTCTGAAAATGCAAGGATGAATTGTTTGCATGGATATTGTGTGAGTTGATTATAATACAGTATCTTTGTGGAAGCATAATTTATCTAGTATGTTACACTGATGTACCAGAAACACTGGTATGGTATGGGGTTGGTTTCCCCTGGTATGTCTACAGACATCTCCGACAGGTGAAGGTTATGTGTGCCTCATTCCTGATGAGGCCTACACCAGTTCATGTCCTGCATTCATGGCTTTGGCATTCTTCCAACAAGAAAACGCGCCACCACACACATCTAAAGACACCAAATTATGGTTAGAGAAACACTTGTCTGAATTTGGGGTTTTGCCATTCACACCTAAGTCACCTGATCTCAACGTTGCCCTCAGTATACAACAGAATTGTGGACTGTTCTGCAGGAAGTATGGTGTTTATTGTGTTTATTGTCTACAGAATATTTCCAAATGCTTGTGCAGTCCATGCGTTATGGGGGACCCACCATGCATTATACTGGTGAACCAGTTTTTCTAGTACTTATGTAAGTGTAATCATCAGTTATTAATTAGTAGCCTGCTTATTTTATGAGAATTACGCTTTGTAGTCCTTATTTGCCTAAACTATAACATGTCAGGGTAGACAGAGGCATTTCTGAAAATAGCAGCTGGAAATAGCTGAAAAATAGCTTTAGTTCTGAAGAAAGTTGCTTTTTTTAAATTTTCATATATATACTTATAGCAGTGATGTGCATGTCTCTTGAAGCTCTTGTCTTACCAAGCATTTGCTTTGCTACTATTACTTGCTACTCATGTCTTATGTCAGTTAGGTTGATATTTTACAGCTAATTTACATCATCATACAAGGCATTTGCTTGATGTTTTTATAGTTTTCCTGTGGAATAAGTAAACAGCCCCTCATGCACTAAGCTTGCTGCATTGATAGGCAATGGAGCAGGTCATTATAGAACCTCACTGAGGATGATGAATGGGAACAGGCTATAGTGCCCGTTTTTCCCCCTACTAACAAGAGGGAAGTGAGTCAGCATTTTTTACAACCCCGGGGACCAATTTGATTGTCTAGACTTGCTAGAGGCAGGCAACTATGGACTAGACCCTGAAAGATCTCCATTAAGCACATTATCTATATAATACAAATACAAATGTCTAAGTATATAGTGTGAATGAATGCACTCTACATTTGCTGAACATTGGGAAAACACAGCTCATATCAGAATCTTTGGTGTATATTGGTTGATCTGTTTGTACATTCTAGCATAAATGAAATTATAATTACTTTTTAAAAAAATGAGAAAATATCTGGTCAAATTTGCATAGCAATGCATTTTCAGTTGTCATGAGAATTGTTTTTACACACTATAAATGATATGTGCTGAATGAGTGTCTAAAATAATGCTGCAAAAACAACTGATTAAAGAAAACGTCATTCAGACACATCATACATTGCACAGCACAAACAGGTAGTAAATATTTGCATGTAAAGCATTTACGCTGTAAAGCATTTAAGCTGTAAAGCATTTACGCTGGCACGTAAAGCATTTACGCTGGCATGTAAAGCATTTACGCTTTTAACATGTTTTTGAGCCTTTCTTGTCAAACAAGTACTTAAATGAACATACCCATAAGCTTTTATACCTAGTAACTCCAGGCTGGCTGCAACAGTATATATACAGTCTGTGTTTGTAGAACACTGTACTACCAGTTTTTTCCTGGCAGCCTCTTTTTTCCGAACACCTGCTTGTTCTCTCCCAACTGTTCCCTGGGAATCATTCAGCAAGTGTAATTTCATTTCTACTTTTGTTCTCATCATCCATGCCATAAGAAACAGAAGAAAAGCCACACTTGGCCAAAATTGTGAGCACATTTAGGATATATAAAGCTCATTCTGCCTACGTTTTATTTTATTTACAGCCAGTTTGAACATACACCGATAAGCCATAACATTAAAATCACGGACAGGTGCCATGAATAACATTGATTATGTTGTTACAATGGCACCTGTCAGGTAACAGTCAGCTCTCAAAGTTGATGTGTTGGAAGCAAGAAAATAGGGCAAGAAGTGTAAGAATCTAAACAACTTTGACAAGGACTAAATTGTGATGGCTAGATGACTGGGTCAAAACAACAGGTCTCATGAGGTATTCCTGGTATGCCATGGTTAGTATCTACCAAAAAGTGACTCAAGGGAAGACTGGCAACATCGACATGCATGCCAAAGTCTCACTGATGTGTGTGAGAGGGTAAAGTCTAGCCTGTCTGGCCTGATCCTACACAAGATTTACAGAAGAATATGTCTTGTAAAGTCTTGGTGCCAGATACCACAGCACACCTTCAGAGGTTTTGTGGAGTCCACGTCTCGATGGTCCAAAGCTATTTTGGCAGCTGTGTAGGCAGTTTTATTGTTATGGCTGATTGCTGTATACTGGGCAGGATATGTGTGCATGGTAACATTTATCAAATACTTCTCTTAATGTCTTTCTTCAAATCTTGATTTCATTGACATAACTACATTTATTAGCATTCAATTCAATTCAATTTTATTTGTATAGCGCTTTTAACAATGAACATTGTCTCAAAGCAGCTTTACAGAAACTAATGAAAAGAGTTATACATTTATAGAATTATTAGAAATTTTATCCCTAATGAGCAAGCCGGTGGCGACAGTGGCAA
>JAOVVF010000004.1:17240437-17253976 GCA_028565595.1 Duopalatinus emarginatus
ATATATACGTGAGTACCCTTTCCATTTCTGAGTACTGATGAGTTTGGGAAAAGCAGCTGCACACATTCACCTCTAAGTGCTTGTAAATTAGGTCACAGCCAACACCACGTGTTGTGAAAATGAGAGATTGAGTCTCACATGGGCCATCACAGGCTGCAGAGTTACAGATTTATCTGGGCCATGTGTTTGTTTTGTTCCTACACTAAATCAGGCAGGGTAGAGATGTTCAGGGTAACATATTTCTCTACTGTTTGACAACTAAGAGTGGAATTAAAAAAAAAAAGGTCCAACCATGTCTAGCTTTTATCTGTTGTGATTGTTAGAGGTCCACATCTCATATTCTTCTCTTGCTTTGGATACTAAGTAAATATACTAATATAAAATATTGGGTGAGTTGAGGCATTTTCAACTGTAAGGGAAACGCATTCGTTCATTCACTGAGATTTAGGAAACGCTTCATCCAGAGTAGATCTGGAACCTATCTCAGAAACACTGGAGATGAGGCGAGAAAACCCCCCAAATTACACTCCTATCCACTGCAGCGCCAGGCAGGACACACACACACACACACACACACACACACACACACACACACACACACAGAGAGAGAGGGAGGGAGAGAGAGAGAGAAACTCTTTTAATATTTAGAGCACAGAGCAAATGCTCTTATGCAAACAGCTGAAGGCACAAACATACAAGATACTTCTTAAATCATATCCTGAAAGACCATATGCATAAATGCTTAATAAATAAATTGCATTTATTTATAATTATGAATAAGTGGTGGAACTGGTAACAAACAAGACCATTACAAACCAAACTGGGGACTTTAGTTCATAACAACAAAAACCTACTAAGTAATGCAACGAACAAATATTACAAAAATACAAAAATGAGCACAGGAAAAAAAACCAAAGTGATATTGTAGATATATTATAGATATTACCTGATAAGGAATGTTTTAGACCTGTATATAAGGAACTTGGCTAGGGAATGTTACAGTACTAGGAGCAAAATTTACTTTAATCACTAAGGAGCACAATCTCGCCTTTGAATCATGCTTTGATTTTAATGAACATGCCCAGCAGCCTGAAGGTGAAGACCTGATTTGGTGATTTATATCCATGACTTACTGATTTTCAGAAAGAAATACACCAGTCTCCCAGTTTGCTCTTTATATGAGTCAAGAGAAGCAAAAGACAAAGTCAAAAAAAAAATTTGCCTTGTCTGACCACATTTGATGCCCAGGTATGCCAAGGGGCCTTAATGACTCAAAGTAGGAAATAATTAACTTTGTGGTGGGAGTTAATGAAAGTGTGGTTCGAGTTATTCCATAGGGGAATGAAATTCATTTTATGCCTCCTTTAAAGCTTACCCTCATATATTCTATCCAGTAAAAGCAAGTCAGTGCATTCCAAGTGTTTTTCTGTCCAACCGCTGTCAACTTCCAAACCGTGGTCTCATAATTTAAGCAAAGAAATGCTTTTTGGTTGGAAAATTTGCTCTCAGTATGCTAAAAGACAGAATACACAAGTAGAAAGGTATAACCCTGTTTTGTGTTTTAAAAGCACAATTATCATCAGAAAGCTTCTAAACAAAAATCTGATGAGAAGAACTATCCTGAATCTTTGCTATGTATTTTTGGATTGAATACAGAGTTTAATGAGAATGGTATGTGAAGCCGAAAACAGAAAATGTACTGAATTAAAATAGTGTCTGCTATGAATATTTTATGAGTTCATCATGTGAAATGAAGAAGACTTAGCTGAACACACACACACACACACACACACACACACACACACACACAGAGTGATAAACAATATAAGTGCCAGCTGGCAGTAAGACAAGGTAATTTTTCTATCAACGCTGGAAAAAATCACAGGGCTACTACTGCAGTTTTTAATATGTAACCCAAAAATGGATTAGCATTTTTGCACAAGATAAAACAAGTGAGAGGTGTATTTGACATTTAACCCCTTAAACATTCAATTTAAAAAGGCTACCAATGTAAAAAGACAGTCGAGAGAATTTGGTCAGAAAAATAGCAGTGTTTACCCAGACTTCCAGTTTCTACCTTATGATAAAATCTTTCCATCTGAATATTGAGTGGTGACTAAATAGTTGATGACTGTGGGCTCCACAATGAGAAATGACAGTTATATATTGTTTTGCACCAATGCTTGTGAATAATAAAAACCCCACTAAACACTGTGTAGCCAAGGGTTTGTGGACATCTGACCATCACACCAATATGGTCTTCCCAAACTTTTCCTACAAAGTTGGAAACACATAATTATATAGATTGTCTTTGAGTACTGGATTTTTACAATTGCCCTTTACATGGACATACAGGCATATTATTATGTTACATTGCCTTTGTACACAAGGCAAACCACAGAGATATGGCTTACCAAGTGGCTGCACAGATCTCTGACTTTCACCATACTGAACACAACATCAAAGCCTCACCTCATTTGTGACTGAATACGTACATAGCACAGCTATGCTCCAAAATCTAGTGGAAACTTTTACAGAGAAAAATAATTATAACAGCAAAGAGGGGAATAAATCCCAAATGGGATGTTGAAAAAACAAGTATAAGTGTTATAGTCAGGTATCCATAGACATTTAGCTATAGAGTGTAAATCTATATAAGCTTAAAAGGTTTTTTTTCTACATCATAGTGAAGAGAAACAATATTTAGTGCTCTTTGCATTGTAGTGGCTCTTTTTTTAACCAAGCTTGTTGCTTTCTAGACAATTTTTCCCTTCAGTCCAGAGGGATTTTGATCCAGTCCAGACTGGGGGACTATAGTGAGGCCAGACAATGACCCCTTTTGTTGAGTTAAATGATTACTATACCCAATGGACCAGACCCCCAGCACTAGTGTTCCTTCTCCACCAAGCTCTGCCAGCACATTTATTTCACCCATTCCATTAAGATAAATATGATATCCGTCATCATAAGGCCCAATACACAGCGCCACAAGGTCGGCTAGGGTAACTCACTGACATGATGGGCCAAAATACACAGCTTATCATGTAGTGTTGAAAAGGATCCAGAAATGTCATTCACCCATTTTATTTATAACTCAGACATAGAACAATAATATTTACGGTTTTATAGACCTACTCATTTACTTATAGGACAAGATGGATGTGCATATAAATACTTAATGACTTTATTCATCCACAAAGGATAAAAAGTCACAATTTATGGCACTCAGAGACATTTAAGATAGGGAGGTGAGTCCAAGAGCAGTATATGAAATTTATTAATGAATATTTTAACATTTTATGAATACACAATGCCAAATCTAAATTTTGTGACACATTAAAAATGAAAAAACAACCCTACAAAACAATATTCCTTCATAAACAAATAAACAAACCAGTGTAAGAATATCCTCTGTAGTACAAAATCACATTCATATACAAGCACATTCGAGCAGTAACTGGATTCCCAAGCAGCATTAGCAGGGAGTTAGACAGGAAATTAACACTGTATGCACTGTTCAATAAGTGTAACATAATGCACAAAATATAGAAGAAGACATGAGAAATAAGAAAAATGTGGCAAGTGCAAGACAACCTAACAGATAATGAGTTTCAGTTATAGTGTGGTTATTAAAGTACACAGGATTGAATGCTAAATTCACAAACTCTATGGACAAACTGTTATTTAATGTAATTTGATTGTGAAATGGTAAACAGACCATATAGTTCTTGGATTAGCAATATGCTCAACATTCATTAGTCTTTGTTTGGCTTTTGGGTTTCCTGTAAATAGACTGTTTTCGTCTATTCCAATAAGAAACTACAGTTTATGAAGCATTTTATTTCCAAGGATACATTATCAGTTAAACTCAGTATGTGCTCTCAGGAAGGAGAGAGCTATATAAAGGGTGTTCTGTGGGCCATGATAGATTTAGTAATTGCAGAGGGTCATTAGAGGCACGTTAGACTAGAGATAGAGTCTGCATGAATCATACATTAAGCTCTGAGAGTTACTGGTATAGCAGAAATACTCCTAATAAAGGACTATTATGGACAGCAGAGACGGCAATAGACGAAAATATATATTTGCCTCAATAAGCAGAGGATGACTGTTGTGATTACAATCTTACTTGTACCAAATTGCAAATATAATTAGGAACATTTTGACAATGTTTTTGATTGTGTTTGAGATAATATTGCCCTGATATCTTTGAACTGTGGCAATGAGCCACATTCACATTCAAGCCATTAGACTGAAAGCTCCTGGCAAGTGTAAAAATGACCTTGACCTTCAAGATGGAAAATTAGCTGAACGCTTCGAGGTGTGTGTGAGGGTTAGGCTCTGTAATTTCATTCTTTAAGCATTTTCTACATTGGGCAGAGGATTTGCTATGGTATAACAGCTTCATCCATCCCCTGTTAGACAGCCAGCAGAGAATGAACTGTGACAGAAGTGACTTTAAGAGTCCAGAGCAGTCATTAGTGCTTATTAGACGATTATGCTTACTCATGTTCACATCGGCAATATACATGAATAAATTGCCTCATCTCCTAAATTGTATTCGAGAAGTTATATAAGTGTCATTTACTACAGAATAGAATAAATGTGGGTGTGAATCCAGAATGTTCTGGAAATGTTTTTGTTCTATGGAAAATTGTTATATGTCTAAAAGATTTTTGGCAAGTTTTATAATTAGAAGTGTGTGTGCGTGTGTGTGTGTGTGTGTGTGTGTGTAGCTATATATAGAAAGAGTAAGAAAGAGAGCCAGTGGAGTGAGAAACAAATTCAAACTGTTCTCCGCATGGTTATTTTTAAGGAAACAGGTAAAACTTGGGCAGGAGTGCAGACAACAGGGTGAATTTATGGACTTTAATCTCCCATTACAATGTAGCTGATTACTTTCCAAGTGGAGATGATCTCCCCTCCCCCTATCTCTCTCTTTTTTTCTCTCTCTCTCTTTTTTCACCGACTCACTCAGGCCCTTGAACTCTCGCTCTATCTTTGATCCAGACTAAAAAAAACCCTGCTTTATGCTACATTTGATATTGATGTTTTTGGGTTCAAACTGAATCACATATCCACTATGTGATTCAGGCATGAATCATAGCAGTAAATCCTGCCTCTGATACCCACCTGGAAAAATGGTAGTGATAATGCTGGTACACTTTAAGGCATCAGTAAACCATTTTAAGGACCGACCCAATATACTGCCAGTTTGAAAGTGAAATGTAATCAGACATATAATGATCGACTTAGGACTTGGTATAAATGAAGGTTTTAAAGTAACACAGCAATTTGCCAACAATTACATTTTTTCAAATGTGTTATAAATGACACACGAATGACACACCTTTTAAACCAATTTTAATTCACTGCAAGTGTTCCTGTTATCACTGACATTATAACAAGTATAGACAGTCAGTCCTATTAACAGCCTCTCACTTGTTAAGTCTATATTGAAATTCATAAGACAGCAACTCCTCTGTCCTGAATACTCTCCTGTGGAAGAAAACGTACTAACTGTTACAAAGCACTGACATCAGAATTTCCATACCTATATGTTGAATAAATGTCTGCTCACAGAAATCTTCATCATATTAATGATTCAAAGTATCTATCAGGTATGTATTTGCAAAAAAAAAAAAGGCACTTTTTAAACCATGAATATTATCCCTATGAATTAGCAGTTGGTGTAGGAACAGTAACATATTACAAGAATCACATTAATTTTAACCTACCTACAGCTGGTCTTGTACCATTTTTTCTTGGAAATAAATCAACAGCTTTTGTAATATATATAAAAAAAATACAATAAACAACAAAAAACGTTTTTAGAGTATTATCAGTGTCACATATGCTGAGTTTGGCTTAGTTGCCAGTTCATTTCAGTTCATCCCGAAGTTTTTCACACATTTTTAACATTAATTCTCAAACATCTTATGTTGTCATGGTAATTAACTTAATTAGACCAACTATGTAGGAGGTTACAACATTACAAATTAAGAGGTGAGTCATTTGAAAAAGGAACTTGGGCCTAAACCAAAAAGCCTTTTAACAGCATCTAAGTGGTATAAGTGCTAAATTTTAAATCAAAGTTAGTTAGCTAAGTTATCTTACTACTGGATAATCTAGTCTGTATTGTTAAGTCAGTGATAAGGTAAAATAATGCTAATAATTTTTGGAATAGATACAGTGTGGTATGTTTGTGATATGTATCTTTCAACAAGCTACATACTGTCTCAGATTTATATCTATCAGTATATTATTCAGAACAATGATACTCATAAAAACACAGGACTTTCCTGAGGTACTTCACTTCCACATCAAGGACTTACTGGAAAGCTCTGTGTGATAAATGCATGGAGGAGTGGCCTCTTCGACAATTATTCGTAGTATTTTGTAATAAAACTGAACAGCAGTCTGTAACGTTTGATTCATTAACTAAAACATTTACCAGTATTTTTCTTCATTGGTTGCACAGTTGGTGTGTAGACTTGCTAGATGCACACTGCTATTTTAGGTATTTGTCTTAGTTTACAAATCAATTCTGCTTATTATATACTGTTAAAGAGCAGATGAGTATATATATAAATATAAATGAATATAAATAAACATTAGTCACACACATCTGTAATTGGAAAGTCAACATGAGCATGAGCTATTTCTACCCTCTTGAATTATAGAATTAGAGTTAATGCAACAGTGTAAACTGGTCTTGTATATTCTGGGGATAGCCCACTCAGGGATTCAACATGTGTACCGCAAACCTTACTTACAAAACTCCTACAATATTACCCAGGCAGATTATGAGCCATTGCGTAAGACAGAAGAGGCTTTATATGTACACAATCAAACAGTTAAATAAACAATTCAAATGAACAAAATCTTGCAATTTAGATATAAAATGCTTAAATCGACACATCATTCCTTAAAATATTCTAAAGTATCTTCCTGCAATAGATGTTTCAGTGTCAGGTTTTGATGAGAGAATGGGTACGTTATCAGTATTTTAGAACGGTAACAAGCACTAAATAAAAAATCCCTGTGTGTAAACCTTTTTGAAAAAGCATGGACATGCTTAGCTTGGCTTCTGACTCCAAACACTTAAAGCTCAGCACCTAACAATGCCCTGGTTATTTCTAAAAGTATTCTGGACAGTGCTTTAGTTGCTGAGCTTAGATTTGTACTTTTTTGACTCAAATTTTATTACTAAATACTGTATGATTAATAATCTTGCATACTCTGCTCATATATGTTCCAGAAGAGGATTCTGTGGTTTTAGCACAGAAATAAGCATTTCAGTCACCGATTCCCTGGTGGAGGTAAGTCCCAGGAGCCATGTCAAAGAATTTTAGAGGAACTCTGCAGGCATATCTGCAGTAATAAGAGCAGGTCTGATGAGGTGAGTGGGCACACCACAAAATCCATCTGCTTTCACATAAGTCTGGACTCCTACGCATAGTCTTGTTGCAAAACTTAGAATATCACTAAAAAATATCACAACTCCCAGGTCAGCACAGGGTTTTCACGATTTAGTGCACCATACATATGAACACTGATAAAGAAAAGACGAGCATTTGAGCATGTGGACAAGTCACTGGGCCACCAATTAACCACATTGCATGCAGCATTCTGAAACCGCATTATAATCTTGAGAAGATGAAACCAGCTCTTTAATCATTCAGTCCATCAGTGATATCATGGTAAATATTACACATACCCATCATTTCATGAAGGTGACTTCGTCTAATAAAACCTTTACATGTTTTGCCACCCACAAATCATGAGACAACAGGAGATTACCACAAAGAGCCTCTGTGGTTTTGGAAAAGAAAGATCAATGCTGGTGGACTGTCTTAAATATAGACATTATAACTTACTGTACATTTCCATTAAGGAACTTGTCCAGTATTTATATTTAAAGTAAACCCTGTGATTATGTGAAAATATGATTATGTTAAGAATTGATATTTTTAATAAAAAAGGTGACAATACTACACATGTACACCAAGCTCCAATAAGAGATATGCAGACATACATCCTACTGTTCCCTGTGTTGTACTCTAATAGCAAATATGGAGTTCCTCTAATGCTGCTTTTTTTGCAAGACATTTTAGCTGCAGTATTAATGGATTACACTACCAGCTGGATCAGCTTCACTACCCTCTCCCCACCCATTTCTATTTCTGTAAATCCTCAGGCTCCTCCTGCACACATTTGTCCTAAAGTCCTGAGTCTTAATTACTCTAAATATAATGCTCTTCAAGAGAAGTGTGGACAGCATAACATTTTGTCATCATTCCTTTACAAATTCCTCTCTACTCGTTCACACCTCCTCTCCATGTTGGTCCAGTCAAAAGCATTTTCAGGCTCACAGAACAGGACAACATGGGCAAGAGATCTCCACAACATCCACCAAGAGCTAAATACAGCTCCCTTTGCTGCATTAGATGGTCTAGCCTATCTAGTTTCTCATCTAAAGCATTCCTGTGTTATGCATACTGTTGTAATGGAAAGCTAAGTGAGTGGTACCTCTTCTCACATTTCTCTTCCCAGGTCCTGCTTGTGGATGACTTGTGAAACACAAGTGCTGATAATGAGAAGGGACAGTTAGAGGGTGTAAAAACCCATCCCTTTATCAGGTTCTCACTTCCACCCTTAGACTGATGTTGGTCCACTAAAAATACATTTAACACACTTCCCTCTGCTCAGATCTTCCGCTTCCAGCTTTTTAACATAGCAGCATTCTTGACATGTCTGAAAACTGTCATAGCCAATGCAACTCTGTTACCAACTATGATGCATAAACCAAACATGCAGTATGACATTTCACAAAACCCATGCTTTATTTTAATGTTTTGCATTTGTTTTTGTTACGCAGAATATTTTTACACTAGACCAAAATCTAACCAAGCTTAATAAAATGATCATACCGGATAAAGAACTTTAGAAATAAATAAATCAATTAAAGCCAACAAATAAAACATCATTACAAAAGGAGATTTCAAATGGGACATAAGTTGTATTAATATTAATATAGGGAAAGTATAACTCAGTATAAGATATTAAGATAAGATAATCTTAATTAGTAAATTTACTTGCATCTATAGTTCATATCATCAGGAGATTTTTAAGTAGACCGAGATTGGAATTTTTAACAGGATCTAGACTACAGCCTTTAAAGAGGAGCTTGTGCTTTTAAACCTAAAAATGTATGGGAATAGAAAATGCTGAAAATGTTTTTTTTTTGTTTTTTTTTTGCTGTCAAGTATAATATGATTTAAAATAAAAGCCAGAGAAAATAATAGGAGTCTAATGTATTGCTAGGCTGTTGAAGTCATTCACCACTCCTATACCTCTAATGCACCGTTTGGTTATTAATAATTTATTTATTTACTTATATCCAAGTTTATTAACTAGTGCAAATAGCCAAAGAGAAAATGTGCCCCTTGGAAACAGGAAAGAAAATATTCATCTAAAAATACATTAAATACTAAACAGCCTCAAGTAAGCCCAGACCACTATCACACTTGTACTGTCTTTTAAACTGTTTTATAAAGTCCATGTGTGACATTTTTCTTCACTATAATATGGGAAAGTGAGAAAACCTGACATAGTGTATAGGGGAGAGAGACATGCCATTTTTATTATACATTCTGGGAGAAATAAATCTCACATAACGTGTTCATAAACTTTTTATGTGGTTGTCTTCACATCAACAGATTGATTTGACAAATCAAGAAAAGTTAAGAAAGTAAAGTCTCAATATTTTCTACAGAATGTTTAAGGATCACTTATTTTAACAATCACCACAAACCATAATCACAACCCATATTCAGTGTAAATCATTGCTTAGAGGCGAATCTTCTGATCCCCACACAGTAATTTAGGCCAGAATGTGTCAGGCTTGTTGATTTGTAGCATGCAGTATGCAGTGAGTGTGAATAAATCCAGCTAATTCCAGGCTGCATTTGGCCTGCTGGACTCCTGCACAGCTGATTAACACCTGAGAATGGTCCTTGGAGTCTGAGAGATGGCTCTTCAGTTTATCCAAGACCTGAGGCACTGACAGCAATAAACGTGAATAGGAAATCAATGAGGGCAGGAAAGCAGGGAATTGGAAGGAAGCCACTGGCCATTTTAATGTATGGTGTGCATTTATACTATCTGCATGGTGAGGAAAAAAAGCATTAGAATAATAAATGACTCCCACCCACTCTATGACACCGTCATGAAACACAGGAGCACATGCAAGACTCATCCCACCAAAATGCAGAAACCACAGAGCGCCACAGGAGGTCATTCCTGCCTATAGCCATCAACCTGTATAACTCCTCCCTTAATGGGTGAAACTATGTTTCATTTGTGCAATTTATTATGTGCAATAACTAAGAGGTGCAATAATTTGAACTGCTTTATATAGTATGTTCATTATTTATTATCACAGCCACTGCCATTACGGTATTTTTAATATAAGAATTTTAATGGACATATTGCAAATTTCTCTTTTTGTTTTAAATTACTAGAGTGTTTATTCTTTTATATAAATGGTTGCCACTGTAATAACTGAAATTTCCCTCCAGGATCAATAAAGTATTTCTGATTCTGAAATGACAGTGAGAGCAATGTAGCCAATTTGGAAATAAAAAAAAAAATGTAGGTGTTCAGCCAACCCTAAACAATTTACTGCCTGTTAGCCTGGTCCCCTAATCAATTTCTTCTTTTCTTGTTTACATTTACAACTGTCCTTTTCACAAGGGTGCATTGCCAGAATGACTCACTTTGTCTTTGAACATGTAGGCAGGCCATAGCACACTTATAACGAGGAAGAAAGGGAATGGACAGCAGAGGAGATTAGAAAATGAAGAATCTCAGCTATGTCACTTAGAGGCAATGGTTAATGTTGAGTGTGTGCCTAATTTCCAAAAGCATGTCTGGTGATGAAACATAGAGGCAACAAAAACAGCCTTTAGTACACTAATGAGAGGAGCCACTGGTGCAGCAAGGCAAGTCATTGGATTGGATTATTGGCAAGGATTTATGGTTGGAAACATAGCAATGGTCTAAAATAAGATTCAGATGGAAAATAAATTTCCCTGCCAAGAATCTATGAAACCATATGTTTGTACCACAATTTAAATTTTGTGAATAATTTCTGATGGTAATTTTAATCACAGTAGGTTAGGACATTATGTGCATCCACATGACTATGTCCTATTAATTCTTGTTTTAACTACCGTTAATAATCTTGATCAACAACAGCCATGTGTAATTGTGGATGTAAGTGTGTCAGTGTGGTTGTCTGCTAATATTATAATACTCATACAAACAACAGTTATGAAGTTAAAAAGTTATAGATGGTCCTGGTTAGGGGTTTCCTTTTTACCTCTTATGATTTTATGAGTCATCCAAAAATTTGTACAATGAATTTATATTTTCACTGTCTTAAAGAAATGGCTGAAATGGTCAGAATTTGTTTCTAAAATAGACATTAATGTAATTAGTTTATATGCATGTATATTATTGTCATTATATCTGAATTGAAATGTATTTTAGTAGTTAAAGCTGGTTAAGAGGTTGCAGAGAAGCTTCATCAGAAATACTGTTAAAACTTATAATATCAAACTGATTTGATTTGCTTAATACTTTTTTTGGTCACTGCATAATTTCCAAGCTTCTGACTGTTAGTGTATGAACATTAACGAAAACTGTCATGTCTGTCATCAGGCTGAACCTTTACTAAGCTATATAGTCAACTTAAATAAAAAATCACTTATTATTAAGGTAATGGCTATTGACAGGTTTGGTTCTAATAACATATTAATACAAATGATATAATGCTAAGTCTATAATATATACTTGATTTGTATGAATTTGAAAATCACATTACTTTCATTGCAATTCCAGTAGCTGCTTCTTGGAATTATCTAACCAATATGTGCAGCATGCAATTTTTCATTATGACTTGTTACTGTAATAAAATAAGTCCTTGCTGTCATTCTGGAGCGGCACATTTCTACATTCTCTCCTCTTAATAGATTATGCGTTGTTTGTACTGCACACGCTTAGTCTGACCAAGGTAATTTATTAAAGTAGCTGTCTCAGCTGTCTTCTCTCAGTGAAATGCCCAGCCCAGTCCTCTGTTTGAGTAATCAAGTCAAGTGCTTATATTTTGCCAAATGCTGAAGAGAAATGCATTTTCACTGATACGCTAATGGCAATGGCAAAATACTCCCCACCCCGTTTATGAATTACGGGAGATGGTCCATTTAAAGCCACAGTGGCTTGGCTGACTGCTAACACTTTCCATCCTTGTAAAATCGTATAGAAAGATCAACCCTCAGTGTTTTTGCCAAATATAAAGGATGATTAAACTCTGCCAAACCCTTAAAACAGAAGATTGAGAAAGAGTGGTTTTGTATGGTTGTATCTTAAAGGTCTGTTTCTCAAGGATTGCAAGAACGTTTGGGAATAACTGGATCTAAAAATTGGTTCAACGGCCACAGAGAAACAGCAGTAGGCCTCAGATTGGGCCTCACTCTATATTGTACAGTTATTATGACATTATGACACTGCTGTGAGAAATTGTCCAAATCACTTTGGAATAGAATGGTATTACTTATGTATATTGCACACTTTATACACAGCAACTACACTACCAGTGTAAGCCTTTTTTTACATAGATTTTACATAGAACTACTTATTATACTATACATTTTGATTAAGAAAAAACAACAACAATACTTCTAAATATAAACCTTAACCTTGATCAAACGTTATAAAAAAAAAATATGAAAAATATATATTCATTTTTGTTTGTCCAAATAATTAACTGGATGTTCCTGTTCACATTTTTTAATGGGTAACTTATATTATTATTTACTACTTATACTTTTAACCTCAAATGTTCTTTCGTTTAAAAAAAAAAAAAAGAAAAAGCCAGCAGAGACTCTCAGTTCCTATTGTCATGCAATCATTACCAAACACTGATGAAGTTTCTCTGGGTAAAATAATTGCACAACTGTTTTTTTTGCTCCAATAATCTGTATCTCTGAGACACAAAATAAAGAGTTAATGCGGCTTTGAAATGATTTAGCTTTAAAAACTATTGAAGAAAGTGTGTGTATTTGATTTGAAACTAATGTTTCCCTTGACACTAACTCAAAAACTATTGTTTTGTAAAACTAAATCTGAAGTACATTTGCTCATAGTTTAATGGAACATCTGCTATGGTACAATATGTCTATACATGGGTGTGAGACTCCAGCACATCAAAGAGTGTGAGTAAGTTCAGTTCCGCTTGAGAACACTGATAATAAATCCCTCAGTCAGACACAGGCAGAGAGATTAGCACACTGCACATTATCTGGGTGGCTTTGCAGAGGAAGGTGAAAACAGAGGAAGTGCGTCTGATGATAACAACCTTTTTCTGGGTGTTCAGAAAAGTGGAGATTTTCACTTCCTTTTTTATACACATACATTGAATGGTTTGCGTGTAGTTCAGTAACCCCACTGACAACTATATATATACACACACAC
>JAOVVF010000004.1:17281510-17291674 GCA_028565595.1 Duopalatinus emarginatus
TCACTTTTATTCTTAATAATAATTACATTTATTTTATTTAGGTTCCAGACATTTTGCCTAAATAGGCTTAAAAATACATTTTTTTCACAATTTTATAATATTAAGAGTTTTCCCAGGCAGCCATACATATGTGGTTAAGATAAATGAGAAGCTGATTTTTTGTGTGTGTTTTGATTACATTTTAGTACTGCATCTACCCATTTACACATTTCGGCAACAGCTGAACTCGTCTGTTTTTTCGATTATTATTTCCTTAATAGTCAGTGGATGACTTTTCAGCTGGCCTTTAGAGCACACAATGTTCTGACACGATTTTATTTATCACTATGTCAGTAACAGATTGTCTCACAAACATGCCATTTATTGTTTTTCGTGATTTTTGTGGATCATGCATGTGACATCACAGAATTGGATCTGCAGTCACAGAATAGATATGAGTCACTCAGGAACACTGACAAGTCAGAAAGGTCTTATCAGGACAGGAAAATATTTTAATTAAATGGCATGTCATGTGAATTTAGCCCTTTAGTTTTCTCAATTTCACCTTCTGTTTATGTGCATTGTGCAAACGGGCATGTGAAGTGGCACCTGAGGACAAACAGGCCTGATTACACTACATGAAATCTAAATCTCTCTCAGCTGAAGGCATTATGCCCTCCATCCTGGTTTACTGTGGCCTTCTGATGCCCTTTGAGCTGTACTCACAGCAAAGCAGCACATTTATATTAATTAAGTAATAAATTAACACATTTCTGTGTGCAAAAGAATTTGCATCATTTACATGCAGAAAGGCCATTAAAATGCTCAGGTCTGTCATCTTCATGAATCATAGAACAAGGTAAATATAACATTATGTGATTATGGATATTATGACTTAAAACAGTGGTGTTAATCCAATTCCAGCCTGTACAACCCCTTTAACAAAATACATTGTCAAAAAGGAGCTGTTGGTGATCTAAATTCACACCTCTAATGAGCAATCCAGGGGTGATAGTGTCAAGGGAAATGTCCCAGAAACAACATGATAAACATGTTAGGTGCTCTGCCTTGTCCTTTTGTCCACAAAGATCACGCTCACAGACAAACCACAACCCTGACGGACTAAGCGGATAAGATAATGACTGACTGACTGACTGACTGACTGTTGGACCTTTGAACTCTATAATATGCATTACTGAATGGAAAATTTCAGATGTAACGACAGGGTGGAATTTACTAAAAACAAAGCTGTAGCTCAGCTATGCACAATTCTGAGCGTTGAAAGCGTGAAGCAGTTTCGAGTTACAGTTACAGAGGAGTCATGAGTAAACTGTTACCATAATTTATCATGTTGCAATCTGTGCTATACATGCAATTAAAACGCCAATATTAAATGCATACAGTGAATATGACACTGTTCATTAAAAAATCCTTTGCAGCACAGTGACATTTAAAATTCAGTCACTGTCCCTGAATAATATTTTGAATAAGAATCCAGGCACAAGCACAAGGTAGTCTTTATGATTACAGCAGCAGTTCATATTTACAGTCTTCATATTTGCAGTTTAATTGTTTATACATTAAAGCAAGGGTGACAGGTTAAACTGGTAAAGTGCAATCTTTTGAGTATCTATGCGGGACTGTCCACAGTACCAGAAGGTCAGTCAAAAGTGCAGAATTCTCCAAGTAGAAGCTCAGCATCAGGATAACCCCTGGCTTGATAATCAATGTAACTTACATTGTAAATACCACTCCTGTTTGCTCAGAGTATTATAGCCCTGGGACCTATTGTAGTCTTAATGTCATCATTCAGAATCATTGCAACGAAAAGGTTATAAATGTAGGACAGAAACATTTATGGTCATACAGACACTGGAAAAGCAGGAGAACAACAGAAAATAAGACCATATAAAGCCATAAAAGCCTATAGGTGCTTTGAGTGTGAGGAGCCAAAAGGGTCAAAAGCTCAAATCTAAACAATTTCTATGTTGTATACAATTCCCACACTGAATGATATCATTACCAGCAGTGAATCCATACTATGTTTCCTCAAATAAAGGCCCCTAGATCAACTGAAGATGAGTACGTGTTTGACCTTTTAGGATTCCAGTGGAACATAAAAAGGCAAAGCATGCATGCAAGCAGAATTTTCCAGTGACCTTTCCAACCTGTAGCCTTACCAGTGCTGACAAGCCAGTGTTTTGAGTTAGGAAGTGCATGTAAATAAATGGCACATCTCTGTAAGAGTCCCAAGGTTAGCTCTCTGTTACACCTGCCATACTGCAACTTTAAACAAGTAAACAAGTAATACATGCACATGTTTCCCTTATCTATCTTGATTTTTAGTTATGAAATGGCATTTACTACAACTTTATTCATATGACAGTCAGCCAAATTATTATGTACTTGTGTGTGTGTGTGTGTGTGTGTGTGTGAGAGAGAGAGAGAGAGAGAGAGCAGTTTAAACCTGCCAAACCATTCCCAAGGTCCATGATGCCATTTAAAAGAGTTTAATTTGGACTAAGGACCTGTTAGGATGCTCTGGTGCCAGTTACAGCATTATTCAGGGCCAGTGGCCTGCAGCAATTCTGTCACAGCTGACAAATGAATGATGGCTCAGTACCAGTCCACACTTAACTATGTTCATACTGACATAATATGACTGGTTTTCATACCAACATAATATGACTGCAATGATTTCTCCTGAACCTGGATGCTAAAACACATCCTTGGTTTCAGTCATTATATGGACCAATTTTCATTTGAGCATCTTTCTAGCAAAATGTGATTAATTATTATAACATAGCACATTATCTGCAATCTTTGGTGGATTTTTAGACACATTAAGGCAGTCTAACACAAACTAAGGAATTTTCAGTCTAATATAAACTATACATACATACAATTAAGTATATATATATATATATATATATATATATATATATATATACACTTAATTAATACACTTAAACTAAAGTCAACAGCTTGACGTAAGCTGAGAGTCAGAATTTAGAGATCATGAGGACAGTGCTGTCATTTCTACCTCAAGATTTTCTTTCTGTTTTTTTTTTCTTACTGGGTGCAGTGGTGGTAGGATTCATGTTAAATGTAAACAAACAAACAAATAAACAATAAGTCTTCCAGTTTAGGCCACACCTACTTTGAGTGCCGATTTTAATATATGGTGCAATAAATCGATACAGCTAGTCACATTATATTCCACCGTGATAAATGCTACATTCTCAGAAAACAGTTAAAAAAGTTTTTTTTTTTTCCTCTAGAACCACTTTTAAAAGCTAAATCCATTGTGTTAAGTAGGATTTTTATGATGTATGGATGTACTGGCCATTTGTTTGATTGCTTAATCATGAACATGAAAGTAATGAATGGAACACTTTTGGGGGCAAGTTCTGATTACATCAATCAGCTATGTTTGTAGCCATAAAAAGCTGTTTGAAATCAGTCAAATGATTAGCAATCTGTAATCAGGAATAAGTAACATACAAGACTAAATTGAGCGGCTAGTCATTAGGTTTTTTTTTCCTGTAGTCTTTTACCAGCAGGACAGAATTAATGGGATGGGGAATTTATTTAAAAACATTTTAAACATTTTTACTTTTCACTTAAACTGTTATCATATATGGTAATGCAGTAACCTTAGTCCAGCTCATAATGCAAGACTTTTTGGTGGCTTGGAATGGCCATGAGAGCAGACTCTAATTTATCAGTGTTGTTGTTTAAAGCTTATTACCCTACTGTTGGACTGCCTCAGAATAACTCAGGCCTAAATGAGGAAGATTAACAGCCTGCTGAGTGGATTCCCAACCAGAGGCTGGACTGGAAGAACCAACTGATAGCTGCTGTCAAGAGCCCTCCCCTCCTGCCCACAAAACAATATTGACAAATGTGTGTGGGGCGCATGTCCCAGGAGTGGCATGTCAGTCTTTTATTGCGAGTTAGTCTGGCCCTGCTGCATAATCTGTTGACAGAAGTCTGACCATGCTTAAAGTGCTGGAGTAATGGCTGCTTCTTACTGCGACTGCACCTCATCCTATACCTGCCAGAGACAACCGTACGAATGCAGGTATTTTAATATGCATATGCAACTTCACCATCTCACAGTTGTTGATAAAGTAGGATATATTGTTAGTAGGACAGATAGATGTAAGTGGAAATTTGATAAGCGTGAGCAGTTAGCGGGCTGCTTTCTCAGTGCAGAGCAAATATTTGCCACCAGACAGCTGGCAGCAATGTTTTTTTGTTTTGTTTTTTAAGATTGAATGACTGTGAAAAAAATCACTGACAGTGTTAACAAATTTGTAGTTAGGGATCTGTAGGATATAAACAGCACAAGGTCTCATTTATTCGTTTTTTTAAAAGCACAGTTTCAGTGACACTGTTTGTGATGTTATTGCCTGTAACTGTAACTGGAAAATGAATTAGCAAAACAGTGTTTCTGTTAGGGCTTCAATATTTACTACTGATGCTGTGAAAGGTTGGTGTTTTGTTTTATTAAGAGTATTCAGTGCCGTAAAGGTAAGCTTGTCTATTAAAACATTTAATACTTACATTCCTCACTCCTGTAGCTACACACTACTTGTTAGTTGCACTGTGTCTCTTTAGTACTTCATCGTAAAGCTTTAAAGAAGATTACTGTCTGACACCAGTTGATTTACTGATCCAGTTGTTTCAGTTATCACTGCTGAAACATTTGTTGCCCAGTGTATTTCTTATTTAATTACGAGTCAAATTACTGAATTATGAAACTGCTTTGCCACAAGTACGGATTGTTTGTAGTTATTATAGCATTATTAAAGTAGGAATGTTTTATAATGATTTGACAGGTGGCAATTTTTCTCTCTATGGCTTGAGTGTTTTTTGGCTCTGACAAAAATTTACAAGATTGTTAGCCTGATGCTCTAATGAACATTTTCCTTGGAATTGTGACTGCTTATTTATCCTCACTAAGCATGTAATTTCGAGGTGAATACTGGTCTGGGAAGAGTAATTTTAGTGTGACGATCTGTGTTTAACTCGAAGTGATTGATGTTAAAATTACATAAAGAAAAAGAGACATGCTGAAAAAAGACTGTTTGTAGAATCACAACGATCTTGTAGATTTCTCCATGTCACTCTTTAAAAAATAGCCACCAGCTGGAGGGGGAAAAAACACAAAAAGCCTACAGATTTTTACTAAGCTGTTTGCACTGAGCTTTTAATAGAGGCAGTGAACTTGATTAGTAGTCTTAAAATATCCTCTCTCAGTGAGTTGCTCCCAGAAATCATTTTCAATTCTTTTAAATAGGCTCAGATTTTAAAGGGTCCTCAATAACCCAAACCAGCCAAATACAAAAAGCTTAAGCTCCCTGTCATCCCTTTCACCACTTGACTGACCTTGTCAAACATTTATCCAGATCAGAGTGGCATCTTGTTGTAAATTACATGTGAGTCATGCATCAGTTCATTTTTCTAAAGGGGTACAATGTGAAATACACATTGAACTTCACCTGTTAGTTCTCATAACTTTCAGGACACTGATCAATTGACCAGTGTCAAGGTTACATATATCTTTCTGTGCACACAAGCCACCTTTTCAGCTCAATGCATTGTGTGCATTAATATCATTGGGGTCATCAATGGCATAATAAGAATTATGTAGATGAAAATGTTATGCACACACTTTTAAACAATGCCATTATAGACGGCCTAGAAACCATTACATAAAAACCATTATAACAAGAAATCACACTATTTGTTACTTTCTGTGTCTGTTTTCTCGTCCTGTCATCAAAGCCTTTTTTTTTACCTTTCCTGTCCACCCCGGCTTGCTCATCACGGATAAAAAGTATATAAATATAAAAAACAGATTCCGTGAAGCTGCTTGGGGACAATATCCATTGTTAAAAGTGCTATAAAAATAAAAAATATACTGAATTGAATGATACACCATACACTACTTATCATAATAAGCATTTTACACAGCAAATACTGACATAAAAACATTTTAGGATAAAATGATAAGGTTGCAGGAAATAGAATCTGACCTTATAAATTATTATACATTCTAATAGTGGATATGTTGTTTTGGGTTGCTGTCTAAAAACCTATATCAGAAGGTAAAAAATTAATCCAATTTTGAGCAACTACTACAGACCAAGCCTTTTTACTCTAGTATTTTTGAGTCAACTTTTTGTTTGTCGGAGATATAAAACAATTAGAATTACTTAGTTCCTACCTGAGTCAACTATTTTAACATTTAACATCCAAATCATTCTGTTTCATGGACCAGAAGGTCTCTCAGTGTGGAATCTTCAGATCTCAGATCAGTCTTATTTGCAAAGCAGCCTCTTTTGTTTATCCACCTGCATTTGCATCAGCAGCACAGCGGAGAGCGTTTAATATTCCATGCACTTTTATAAGCGTGTGTTTAGATAGCATCCTTTTCTGTCCAACAGAGTAGAAACTTTCTGTAATGAAACTCTCATTAGATTAATGACCTGGAAATGCACTCATTAAAAGGTAATCACATTTTGCTTGATGAGAATGATAAATTAATACACAGGGAAAATGTCATCAGAGTTTAAAACAATAATTGAATAGAAAGCGTTTTGTAAAATATGTGTTGCTGGATCTCATTTTATACTTTTAATGAGCAACCAATACTAAAGGCCTGAGTCTCTATATGTATGTGTGTGCATGTGTGTGTGTGTGTGTGTGTGTGTGTGTGTGTGTGTGTGTGTGTGTGTGTGTGTATTCACTAAGCACAGTGAGAATTCGATACTAGAAGATGAAATATAAAAAAGTACAAATTAAACAATATGAAAGTGGTATCCGTAATGATGTCTGTTATTTGTATGTTGTAAACTCAGCATGTATGTAAAGTATTATATTTGTTTTATACCACAGCAAAAAAACAAACTTTTTTTTTATTTATAACTAATGATATTTAGTCATACTTTTAGTCCATTTATAGTTATGCTTAATGGTGTGGAATGGCTAAGAAATCCTGTCATGACTTACATTATAACAGCGATAATACTTGGTTATTGAACTTATGGTATATAAGTTAATAAACTAAAAAATGTAAACGTTCTCTGTCCTTAGACATATCTGTGGTGGAAGGTATTAGGCTTAGATTACGTGGTGTTTTTACTATAGAAATAATAACATTAGAATGAGTTCAAACAAACATTATCCTGAGTTATCTGCCTTGACGCCTTGATTTTGTTAAAACTGTTGTAGGAAACATTCTGAACTTCATATTTTCGAGAATTCAACAGCACTGGTATAAAGAGTTTTATAGGTCATAAATTGTGAAAACGTAGTCATCATAGTAGTAGTAGTCGTAGCTGTAGTCATCGTAGTAGTAGTTAAAGAAAGGAAAATGTCTTTCTGATTCAGAATGGTGAATAATTCTACATAATGGTCACGTTCATTTCAGAAACAAAAATGATTTTACTTTACCATCATTAACAAATGTGTGCTTTGTTAGCAGTTTACCTCTATTGGTGTAATTAGTGTCACAATTTCATGCAAAATTAGGCATGTAATTATGTCTTAAATAAATGTTGTGTTTAGGGGATTGTAAAACTAATGAAAATAACATTGCTAACGAGGCCCAGTGGACACACTGCACCATAAAAACAATTTATTTTTCCTTTCTTCTGCACAACTATAACCAGTGGTTAAACATTTTAGTTCAGAAGTGTTGATTAATAGAAACCTATTAAATCCTCCTAATTTATCTTTTTAGGTGGTATAGTAGACATCAATTCCTTTCACTCATCAGAGCTTAAGTAACATGTACTAGTAGCTGCATAGTTTCCACAATGGAGAGGACAATGATCAGTTATCATTTTTATGTGTCAGGCCTCTGGAAGGCAATATTAGCATGTTATTTATCTACGGATACAGTGACACATGGCTTAGCCATTTCGGGAACGCTACATTCTTGTCTACATCATACCTCCTAATCAGCCCAAAGGGAATAAACCTCAACAAGCATCAATTTGCCCATAAAATGTCTGCTAGATGTTCATTAATCTAATAAAAAAAAAACCTCAATGTAGGTACCACTGTTCTGGACACATCACAGCTATTTATAACTTGACCTGAATGCATAAGGGTAACCAAGATCAATCCAGATCCAGATGCTCGACATGTCCCAACTGATAAAATGACAAAACATAACCGCACTCCAAGGTAATTACGAAGGCATACAGCATTTGGTCTATTGATTCACATACTGGTGTTTCTGTTCAAATGAAAAATACTGCTGTATGCCTACACTATTGACTCAGCAATCCTCTCACTACATCACTTACCTTAAACTTTCACCTCCAGTTACCACAGTCACCTACTCATTTACTATTTCCTCCCTCAATCCAAGTCCCTTTGTCACACACTGACACTACTCCATCACAGTGCCTTGGTCACTCAATCACCCACATCAAACCTTACTTCAGTTTCTCACCCATTTGCCACAGAAATTTTCTCATTCACTTAGTATTTCACCCAGCCATTTATTTAGTCATTTTCTTACCCAGACACCAATTTATCTCTCAGTCATTCATTTATCAATTTCTTTAACCTAACCCTTATTTTAAACTCTCATCACTGATTTAACCAATGCCTTACATAAACCATTTTCCTATCAGTCATTCAGTCATTTATCCATCAAGCATTTATTTATCTGTTCTCTTTCCCAGACTCTCACTTATAACTGTCATCCGTTCACCCATTCCAGGATTTTATGATGTTACCCTGCATTATCTCATTTCACTTGCATTTCTATAGCTAGCATTCAGCTGCTGATTGGATCATGAATGGCCACAGTAACATAGGATAATGACAGACAAAATATGAGTGTAGGGAACGTGCTAGTCTCTGTGTGACCCAGGTATTGGGTGCCTATTTTATCATCTTATTCTGTATTATTTCACTCATAAGTCATTCATTCCCCCATTCCTTTTTCCTCACTTGTTTATCTTAGTACACTCATTTACATGTAACTCATTTACTCCCTCAAATACTCACTGTGAAGAACAGGTTATAAACATATGAACTGGCGAATACAGAGCCATTTGGACTGACTGAGCTTTCATCTCAACTGTAGTATCCCCTCACACACACTCACAAATGGACTTGAAGTCAGTCATCCTTTGTTAGATGAACAAGCTTGTGCAGTCACTTGCAAAAGACCCAAACACCCATGTCACCAATGTGCTATAAAGGCTAATCAGTGGTCAACTGCTGGGGAGAAGAGGACTCTAAGGAGTGCTCATAAATCTAATGCCCCCCACCCACTGTTCCCTTGCTTGTTTGGTGAGTCAGTAAATGAGGGAGTGGGTGAAAGAGGGAGGGATATAGTCACTGATGCTATTGGGGATCAGTAGCATGGTGGGTGCTCCTCTCCCTGCCCAGTGCTCTGCTCATTATCCCCCCATCCCGCTGCTTGCTCACTAGCTATGAATAGTCAATAACAAACAAGCAAGCAGGAAATGAGGAAGCAGATGAAGGCGACCCACCGACTGATGTCAGCTATGTTTGTAGAGAGCTGCTTTATTCAGGTAGACCCACTTCACTCCTCCCTGAGGATTATTCCTTGATCATTTTCTCCTGCTGTTTTCTCCAGCTGAAGATCACTTATTTTGTTTCCTGGGTCTCAGATTATTTTCTCTGAACTTTATCGATGAAGACACTTTTCCTGGTGTCTTAAGCTGGTTTTGTTTCTCCAACCTCAGTGCTTGATGAAGCGTCTCAGAATGTTGTGAGTGATCCTGGCTTTGAGCCCTGACTCGGAGAGAAACACTTGCTTGTGAGGGATTCATGTTTCCCCAGCTTTTGTCATCTAATAGTGGAAACACTGGCGAGATAAAAGACCTGTGCACTCATGGTTGACTGAGAGTGTGTGTGCCCAATAGATTATCCCAGCAGTCCTTGGCGAGTACATTAGACAGTGCTGGGAGGATGTTCCTATGGGCTGGAGCCAAAGGACCTCAGGGATCAGGAAACGAAAGAAGGTATGCTATCTGTTTACTCCAGATCATTTTACTGCTTGGTGTTCACTGTGAGCGATCTTATTTTAAATTCATTAAGTTCATTTCATTTGTTCTTTGAACATTTATTACAACCATAAAGAATTGTTTTACTTCATTTACAGATATTTTCACAACTTTTATCTAT
>JAOVVF010000004.1:17302869-17315834 GCA_028565595.1 Duopalatinus emarginatus
GTTGGTTTTAACAGCAAAGTTTTTACTGGAAGAGTGGTAAAAACAGGCGAGAGGCTATTCATACATAAATGGTCGAAATGACCTGGCCTTTCGAGGTACACATGCTCAGAATACTTCTGCGATCTGTAATATTATTTTCAAAACAATATCAGACTAAAATATGCTCCAATATAATAAAAGTCACAGCTCTTTGGACATGAGTGGTTTATTATGTGAAAGGAATTATATTTTAAAATTACAAAAAGGTCAAAATGACCGTCTCTTCCTTTCTATTGTTAAATTACTCAGATGACTATGTAGTACAGATGATCTGAACAGCATTGTAGGCGTTTCATCTTAAATGTATTAAATATAATAACAAGGATCAAACTTTTTGTGAGGTACACTGTGATAAATGTTGAGGGAGTTTGGTGTGTAAAAAATAACTGGCCCACACAGAACCCTGATCTAAACCCCATCAAACATCGTTGGGTTGAACCGCTTTTGTCCAACATTATTGTCTGACTTCACACAGACACACTCCAAATTTTTGTAGAAAGCCTTTCCAGAAGACTGGAAGCTGTTATAGTAGCAAAGGGGGAACCAACTCCATATTAATGGCTATGGAAAAGATCCTGTAGGTGTAGTGTGCTGGTGTTTGAATACTTTTGTCCATATAGTATATATTTGTATGTATGTACTATATGTATGCATGAAAAATGTTTTCATATGCACACCTACATTCACAGTTATACAGAACAATACAAATTGACCACACAAGTTCTAAAAGATACTAAATGCATTGTGCAATCGATCTTTTTGTAGTGCACGGTTGCTCTTTCCACAACTCCGTGAGCAAGAGGTTCTTCAATCGGTTTCCTATTACATACCAGGTATGCATTCCTCTTTTTAGCTTTCTATAAGTATGATAAAAAAGGGATCTGCATTTGTCCAACCAGGCTGAATTGGCTGCTTGTGACTTGTTTGTTGGAAAATCCAGAAAAAAACAGGATGACTTGTCATTAATTAAATAGAACTGATGTGACTTGAAGTAATTGTCCACTGTGCTTGCACACAGAGGAATTTGATCTCTGCATTTAACTTATCTGTGCAGTGAAATACACAAACTAGGGGAGCAGTGGACATGTATAGGGCCCAAGGATCAGTTACTAGCAGTGGCACACCTAGCCAACTATTATGCCATTTTTAAAGTCACAGTGTCGTTTTGGAAATAGCCTGACCCAGTCATCTAGTCATTACAATTGGGTTCTAGTCAAATCACTCAAATTATAATTATTTCCAATTTTTCCTGCTTCCAACACTTGGGATATAAGATCTGACTGTTTACTTGCTGCCTAATATCTCTCACCCCTTGACAGGTGCTACTGAAATTAGACGATCAATGTTATTCATTTTGGCTGTCAGTGTTTTTTTTTTTTTTTAATGTAACGGCGCTGATCAGTGATGATGTAGGCAATCATATAAATAAAATAGCTTGTTTCGCATACTTATGAACTAAAGGAAAGCAAAATAGGTACAGATTTTTTTTAAGTAATTAACAAAATTGTACAATGTAACCATGTTTTGAAAGCATTTAGGAGAAAGCCTCAAACACAATGTTTTTTTTTTACATATTGGCTAAAAAAAGGCCCAACTGTAAGCATGTGTGGGGCATCATTTTATGTACATATGACTATAACCTCTTTTGATACATCAACTTTATGAAAACTTGACTATATTAAACCGTAACAATGTGGAAATGTTTTGCCATGGCTATCTTTCTGAAAAGACCACTAGACATAAGTGGTCTATATACAAGTCTGGTTGTTGTAAGTATTTGCTAAAGGAAGCTGAGTAGTTCAAACCAGAAGAAGTCAAATATATTCTGATACGCAAGGTAAGTAATGGGATCTAATCAGATTAGATTGGCACATTAGCATTACATTACTTCCTCAGTCCAGGTTCTGATGAACAGACGGTCACACAAGTCAGTCAGCTGACTTCCTCTTGTACAGTGCTGCCTACTGAATATGGCCTGCGTGGAATCTCAAGGGCGGGGCCTTTAAAGCAAAATGATGATAACATTATCACAATGTAAACGCATGTTAAACTCCGTAAATGTCTTTTTAATGCTTGGACAAAAACAAGCGGATTAGCATGGAGACTTAATTCATATTCACACTTGTAAAAACGAGGGCAAAATGTTAATGTAATTATTAAACAATGGAACATTTTGTTTATACTTATGCATTTTAATGTAGTAATAACTGTCTCAGCAGTCTCTTCAGTAAGATTACATTCCTTTTTTCTTCTCCAAACAGTACATTTGTAATCCTGCAATACTTTTTATATTATTATAATTCAAAAAAGAAAAAAAAAAGAATCAAATATTGCCACATATTGCACCATGAATGGACAAAACCCAAAACATCTTTCTGGAAAAGTCCCAGAGGCATCCATGAAATGAAAATGCGGTTTCAGAAGGCACTATCTTATGTCCATTCATCTGCATCTTCACAAAATATAGAGGAAAAGCCTTCAGTCGTATGTTTCGGGGGGAAAAACGAGTGGCAAGGCCATTTTGGAAGTCAGTGTTGGTTTTGGCTTGGTGAAGCGAGATGAGACAGTGTGTGGACAGTGTCCTTGGGGAAAGCATGTTTTTATGTAGGGTCACGGCTTCCTGGTTTCCCGCTCCACACAGGAAAAGCCTGGCCTGTCCAGGAACTCTAACAAACAACAGAGAGCTTGCTTAGAACCTCTTGGATCTGAGGCACTATGTGCCTCAAAGCAGTTCTGCCTCATTTAGCATAAATATTTAAACCAGCAGAGCAAAGCGAACACCTGCAGTGTTGAATTCAGTTCTGCAGGGTTTGTTTGTTCATTCAAGGCATTCATTCAACACCAAAGATTATTGCTGTGTATTGAAGTTGGTCAGTGAAGAATAGTCACATGTTCTGTTCTAAGGCCTGAAAAGAAGTGAAAACACATAACATCTGCAAAGTGACCAGATCCTCATCAACACTCCATGTCAGAGACTCATAAGTGAGCAGTTTTCAACACAGAAAACTGAAACCATTTGCACTCGTATTGATGATATTAGTGCAGCTAGCAAAAATAATTTTATGGCTTTAAGCCAACAAAGCCTGAGGCCTAAAACCTTTGTGCATACGAGGAACAGGTTTTTAAGAAGGCTTAGCTTTTCCTGCTTGCAGTGTATTCTTCCTCTTTTCACATCCATAAGTATTTTCATGCTTATATAATTTCTTATATAATTAAATATTATGCATATTTACCCCTAAACAAAACCAGGAGAAAAAGAGAAGTTTCTAACAGTAACTATACAAATTATTAAAGGTTTAAACATGGCTAAATTACAGGAATGACAAAAAACAGGAATGAAATGGCTGGAGTCATATAAGGATGGTATTCTTACAGCCTGTAGTATTGCAATGCCCTTGCTTGAACAATTAAAATGATCTGAAACTGTAAACAAGTATTTATGCACATGGCTCAACATTCAATGACAGTGAAGTACAAGCCTTTAAAGGAAAGATCCACCTTGAACTTGCATATCAAATTTATTATTAACAACATTATCTAAATAAAATGATCTAAAATTAACTTTTTTAGTTAAACTTTCTTCATCAACATGTTGGTCATTTTTCATTATTATTAATAGTTTCCTACTTTACCAATAATGCTGATAGTGGTCCCAATTGTGACTTAACCCTCATTTTAGATCTACCCAAATGCAGCCTGATGCAGCAGCATTTTAATCCTGTAGTCAGTCCATTTCTCTCACCGCTGTCAGAGGCAGTAGTTTTTGCCAGAACTCATTACAAGCACAGCTACATCATACAGTATTGTCATAAGCATCGCACTGTTTTGTTGTCTCTTCTACTTCTATGTTGAATTCTATATGCTCATTAATGACATTGACATGTCTAATATTAACACTGGACATCCCTGAAAAATGATGAGAAGGAGGGTAGCTTGAGCTGACTGCTAAACCTTGCTGTTATCCCTCGAGTTTGAGATCACTAATTTTTTTTCTAGTAAACTTTACTGTAACTGGACTAGTAATGCCCTTTGACATCTCTAACTTATAGAGAAAATACAGCTAGTTTAAAAAAAATCCCAAACATTTTAATTTAAATTTATTTAATGTATGTTTCAGGGTGGAGTTTTCCCCTTTTTTATTTTCCATTATTGACTTTCTTCCTGTATATATGATCAGTTGCCCTAGTCATTCCAAAATAATAAAATGAGCAATGAACATACAGGATACGTACCTAATAAACCAGCAACATATTGTACCTATAAATAAATGGAATAATTGCACCAGGCTCAGACATGCCCAATGGCTTTATAAAGTATTTGTATAACTTTCCATAAAATTACCTTGTCTACAAGTACATTGAAATCTTTTTAGGGTTTGTCGGTATATTGCACTGAATGTCATGGCGGGTGGCTAATGTTTCCACTCTCTCTAAGAAGAGTGAGGTAGGGGTACGCAGAGGGACTGACCCAAAGGCACCTTTTTAAAAATAGCTACGCTTTGGGTTTGCTGTAGTTTGAGAAGGGAATACTTGTCATGGAAAGATCTAAGGGAGGACCATGATGTGCATGATTAATATACTAAGTCATTATTTGTACTTGTTTTGCCACAAGATAAACCAAGCACAATATCACACTCTCTTTGTGGGTGCAAGTACTTAAAAACTTAAAATATATAATACGTAAATAAATACGTAAATACTTTTTTGTGTAAATCTAAAGACACTTGTGCAAATCCGGCAAGGAAAGTTATTGTCATCGCAGTCACAGTACATTCAGCAGGTTCTGAAGAAGCTAACATGAACCCAGTTGTGACACTAACCTACTGATGGCAGTCTGGGTCTGTACACAGTGAACCCATGGCTGGCTGTAGCACAGGTTTGCCTCTGAAAATTTTGAGAAGTTTTGAAATTGATCCCTTTCCTGTTTGAGGCATTCATTGCACAATAAACAATATGTACATTAGATTACAATAAGAAGAGACTAGAGCATAAATGTAGCTCAACCAGAACCTGCAGAGGCCCACTTGGATTGGAAGTCCTCGTAAGAAGATCCAGTGTTAGAACTTTAATACTGATAGAAGTCAATATGATCCTAATCACCTTTGCAAAAGTTGTCACCTCTCACCATCATTCCAGCAATGGAACAAAAAAAAAAAAAATACATTCCTCTGGGGGACCAGTTCCTCAAGTACCATAGGCCGGGGTGCTCCCATAAATGTATCCAAAGCTGCACAATCTGACATAAATATGACCTGTAATTCTGCAAGAGGTAGCTTTCTTTTCATTCCAATATCACTGAATTAAAGCATTCCATGCAAATCATGAAGGAATGGTTTAGTGCAAATGCACAACGTTTCTGTAACAAAGCTAATATGGGCACTTGGAGAATTACATGGACGATTCCTGTTTGCTTTTTCTCACAGACAGCCTCCTAGGTGTAGCCTAGATTCTCCATTTCGCTGCGGTAACGCTGTTCGGACACTTTGCTCTTGTGCTGTTTGCTCTCCAGGTGCAGACGGAAGTCAGCCTCATCGCTAGCACCCGAGTTGCACATGGAGCAATAGAACTGCCCGCTTGGTGTCACACACATGGCCAAGTCACGTGGGATTCTCTGCCTTGGTCGTGGGTTGTAATACGGCCCTGAAACTGACATCCAAGAAAATTGATAAGGATTCTTAGAGAACAATACTGTCTGCAGGCAAGAAATCTACACACGAGCGCATACTCACCGTCAACCTGTACATGTGCCCATTCATGCAGTTGATGTTCAAATATTGAATATTAGAATGGAAAAAAATGGGATCTCAGTGACATGGTTGTTGGTGCCAGACAGGATGGTTTGAGTATTTCAGAAACTGCCAGAGACACCCAGATTTGTAGAGTTTGCACAGAATGGTGCACAAAAACAAAAAAACATCCAGTGAACTGGAATTTTGTGTATGGAAACATGATCCATCATTACATCGTTACACTTGTACAGCGTACAAAGACATACGGACATGACAGTCAGGTATCCACAGACATTTGCATGTATGTGTATTTCTAATAGCAAGTACAGCTTCTTCAACGAGCAACCATGTATTCTTTAAGCAGAGCCTCACTAGATAAGCTATAGTAATTAACACCATTGCAGATGAGAGGTATATACAATGGGGTAACAGACTAAACCACACTTTATTTTAAGAAGGAATTTAGGCCTTGCTATTTTAGCACCCTTTTTTAGCCTGTCCTGCACCCTGTGTTGTGTGATTCATCTGAGTACAATGTGAAGTTTGCAAATGTGTGCGTGTGTGTATGGGTGATGATAGTGTGTTTGGAAGGGTCAGTGAGGGCAAGTGTGTACGATCGAGACCTACCACCCTGCGGGTGACGCTCAAAGGGGTGGACTGACGTGAGCTGGAAGATCGGTTTGCAAACACCAAAGGCCTGGCACTGCGAGAGTAGCGCGGTACCCACAGGACAGCCAGCTATCACTGAACTCTGCAGCCAGCTGCTGAAAAGGATATGGCTGCCAAAACACAGCTCTGAAATGTAGCATTTAACGTCACTGCCTTGACTACAGGCCAGAAACTAAATCCAACCTACAAACCAACAAATGTACTGCTCTCTAAAGCAGTCATGTTATTGTAGCTATGTTATTTATATTATATTAAATATATATATAAGATTTTTGATTAATACAAAATATAAATCACAATAATTACACAATATGTGTACTATATTAGTGTGCTTAGAAGTTGACCTATTCATCTAGTAGGCTAATACAAAATATTTGTTTTGTCTTGGATTGGTTCTGCCATGCTGCACATGTTCTTACTAGGGCTGGACCCAAATATACAGGTATTCGGATATTTGCTTGTTAAATAGGTATTCAAATTTTATTTTGGTATTCGGAGATTCGTTTTTTCCCCCGTTCCTTAACTCCACCTCACCGGAAGGTTGTGGGTTGGATCCGCGCCCAGTACACTGCCCCCTAGTGTCCACTGGTGTGTGTGTGTTTCACTGCACGGATGGGTTAAATGTGGAGGTCACATCCCTCTGTGTGCAAACACAGTAGGCAAATAGTTCTCTTTCATCACACTTCAGTTCAGGTTGATGGTGGTATGAGACAGGCGAAATGCAGAAAAGCTCAGCTGTTTGGAAGCATTTCAAATTGAGTATTTGTTCATTTGTTTAAGCCTCTCTGTAATCCACAATAATTTAATAGTGATTTCTTTTAAAGCTAGTAAACCGGAAGTGTACACTCACAAGGCCATTGCCAACGTGCATAAAAGCACAGTAGTTTTTTTATCTGCAGTTGCTCCTTCTATTAACAGAGCTGTTGGCTAGTAGGATGGCTTTGGAACCAGACTCTAGAAATAACATCAGGCCATTTTCAGCGCAAAATCTCCTAACACCTCTTTCTTTCCCAAAGTCATGAGACATAGTCGCAGGCATTGCTGTGGAATACAGTCCTCTGCTCACTATGTGTAAAATCACTTCAGAGTAGGGTTATTGTGCCTTTGTATGTACCTGGCATAGCAGTGTTCATGTGGGTTCTGCGGTTCTTCAGTTTGTACTCATTCCCCTCTTTCCTGGAACGCCTTTGTGTGAGGTCTGTTGTATCCCTGGTAAAACATCATTCACAATAAAAATTGAGGAAATAAATTTCTGTAGCTTTACATGAGTTTATGGTGTCTCCTGAAGTGAAGTTACTCATAAGGACCATGGTAACACACACATAAAGTCACAATATAGTCAAGGCTTACTGGGTTGATCACTGTGCTCGTTATCAGACTTCTCAACGTGCTCCCGAGTTATCAGGACAAAACCAGGCAAAAGATAAAAGCCAAACGGAAAACACGCATCCGCTACGCAAATCTTCTTGACAGGTATGAACTTTATCTTTCACATCGGTTTCACTACAGTAAGATAGGCTTGCACTAAAGATGCCCCTCTGGGCTGATTTAGAGTTTGATTGCATTAAATTTTCATCATTCAGTAACTGCTTCCTATCCTAGTCAGTGAGCCAGGAATGGGACATCATTCTGCCACACCGTGTACACTTTCACACAGTCATTCACACCTAGGAGCAATTTAGCATGTTTATAGGTAGGTGTGTGTAAAATTCTAAATACAGAGTAACCCGAGCTCAGGCTTAGAGCTGTATATGCTATCTGCATCGTAACCAGAACAAATTGAGGTTAAATAACATTAAAGTATAAGTCTCTAACAGTCCTGAACAGTCTTTAACACAGTAGTGTAATTGTTTACTTGGTCCCAAACTAGGAACAGCATCATTGAGTCATTCTTAATGTTTACCGTTTCAGTGGCATGGAGAGACTTACAAGGAGCTGGCGTTGTGCTGGGCCTCGGAAAGCCGTACCCGTTTGGCATGGTTCTTGCCCTGATAATGAGCATGGGCTACAGCGGGGGAGCTGAAAGAGGCATCACACAGCTTGCAGTAGTCATTCTCTGTGGCCAGGATGACCCTGCTGGGGCCGATAAAGGACGCCTGCAGTGGGGGAGATGCAAGTAGATTGGCTCTGATTACTATCGTGCTGGTTTCACTGAACCAAGGCTTACAGAGTGACACCACATGATCAATGTGCAATTAAAACTGTGGCTATTTTCCAGATGAGAGCACAATGCAGTATCTTTAAAACTGAACAGTATATGCGCAAAATTTCAATATTATATGCCTTTCAATAATTTTAATCGGCATCATAATAGTAAATATTGTAGGACGGGTATGCAGTCTGAAAAAAATTTTATTTGTCATTATATACTCAGAACCATACAGGGCTGTACATGAGTGAAAAGCAGGTCTTGGTGTTGAATATGCAGTGTGGGAAAAAAAGACGTATGTGGGTGGATGTTTACCGGCTTGCCCGTTGTAGTGCCAGTCTCTGTAGGTGGAGTGGAGAGGGACTGCTGTGAAACTGGCTCTACTTCCTCAGGTATTCGTATAGGAGGTGGTTGCTGACTGCCAGCATAAAAATTCCTTAGCTTCTTGCTGTGATTTTTTCCCTGAAACAAAACAAAAGCATCTGTCATCAGATACATAGTCCATGTGTTATGAGTATTGTTACTAGTTTCACCACAGAGCTGTTGTACTCTCAAATCCGATTGGTGGTGATTTGATTTACAACACTCCGACAGTGGTTCCAGGATATCACGTGTTTATATTAATGCACTCGTTCTAACATGTAATACGTTATTGCTTCCACAGTAGCAACATTCACAAGGACCTGTATGGCAGACACTCCATAATTAACTTCTTTTGTGGGTTTATTTAACATTAATTTCAACTATAAACTTATATTTTATGTTATAGCTGCTGTGATATAAGAGGAATAAAACACTTTGGGACATGCTGAAAACTTTGGGGTACCAGCAACACAACCTCCTCATTGATGATTTTCCTATAACAGTTAGTCTCAAAGTGATTTATTCCTTACATTACTCAGGGTATGGTTTTGTAAGGATGAAGAGATCATAAATATGTCCTAAAATCAAACAATATAGGCGTCCTGTTGATTATTTCCAGTCACCTTTTTCCCCCAAATGTCCTGGGATCATCATGGGATCAATTAAAGTGTAGCAGAAAAAAAAAAGCAGGATATGAATTACAAGTATTACACAGAAGCTTTTAGTATTTAGTATTCACTCCATCTCTTATTTACACTCCAAACTACCATGAGGACGGTCTTTTCACAGGTATGGGTTTTGTGGGTTTACATAAATATTATTTATATCGCTAATAACAGAAATGATGATTGTTGTATAGGTGTGTGCTATTGTTTTCACAAGCAAAGTTTTTACACAGTTAACAGGCTAGGGCCAGGCAATCAGCAAACAGCCTTAAACAGGCAATGCCTAAAATAATAGAACAAAAAAATAAGATCATTAACCAGGAAGATTATGACAGCGTGTAAGTCTTGGTAATGACAGGTAATGAAACTATAAACATATATACGCAGATTGTGATAGAACAGAGAGTCCTTATATATGGTGTAAGTGTGAACTGTAATTGAGTCTAGGTGAGCGTGATCAAGGATCAGGTAATCTTGAATGTGTGTGTTGTGAGTCGGAGTCTGTGGTGGCCATGTTTGGTGTTATGGGATGTGGAGTTCAATGCTGAATCTGGAGTAGACCTAACAATCCCGTGTTTAAAACAGCACTATTAAGAATTAAGAATAAGGGTTTTTTTCCATTGCTATATATTTTCCATTGATTTCCACCATATCAGAATGTGATTTTTACCTGATAGTGTGCCTGTGCCTGTTGTGGTGAGTTGAGCGTGACATTGCACAGTTTACAGTAGAGAGGTCTACACAGCTCCTCTAGTGCAATGTCCTGATCGCTGCCGGTTGCCTGGAACTCATTCTCAGGTGTCAAGGGGCTGGAGCCAGGGGGTGCTGTGATGGCGGGGTTTGGGAACAGCTGGAGATGGGGCGGAGGTTTGGCAGAGAGGGGACTGCAAAGAGGGAAAGTGAGAGGATCGGGGGGCATCAGAACAGGTGCTGGGGCAAGAGTTTGGACAGGAGATACAGGCTGGAAAGGCTGCGACTGCTGTTGACCCATTAGGTTCAGAGGAGGCTTCAAAACACATTCTGGACCTGAAATAGAACATTTACATCAAGATTGTTTCAAATGTGGAAACTGTTCATCCAATCATAAGTTCATTCATTGCTTCAGTTAAATATTATTTGTATACCATTTTTTTTTAACAATGCACATTGTCCCAAAGCAGCGTTACAGAAAAATGAAACAGGTTATACATTTATATTAATTTTATCCCTGATAAAGGGATAATCAGATAAGTCTGTAATTAAATAAGTCTTTAATCTGATGTTGTCAACCGTTCACTGTTGGACATTAATTTACTGATAGAGTTAATTTGTTCACCCATAGCATCCAGCGATTACTTTTTTTTGTCAGCAAGAATCATGGCTTCTACATCTGTTCATTACAGATTCTACATGTTCATTACAGTGTTCTATCGACTGTCCAGAGTTCAGATGAGACTTCAAGAAGATATGGGGGGTGGGGGTCACTAATGTGCATTAATTAACCTTGAGCACTATGTTGCCAGTTCCCTGGTTATCCTTCGCTGGACCTTCCTTTTGGTAACTCCTAACCTCTGCATACTAGGAACATTGCAGATGCTCTGTTTAAGTGATTTATCTGTTACGGTTTGAAATTTGCTCAGATCTTATGCTTATTTTATCTTTTTCTGACACATAAACTTTGAGAACTGACTTTTCACATGCTGCCTAAAATATCGCACCCCTTTGACTAGTGCCACTGTAATTGGATAATCAATGTTATTTATTTCACCTGCCAGTGGTTTTACACTTATGGCTGATCAGTGCACAGAATTTCTTCTTAATTTCTAATTTTAAGACTTTACTGAATAAAACCAATTGCAGAAAAAGAGCAACAGTCCTGAGAACAGTCCTGAGCAATAAGTGTTTCGTATTCAGCCCTCCTGTTACTTAACTAAATCTTTTCTGAATCTCTGCTTGCAGATATAATCACAGCTGTGCCTGCCTCATGCAATAGTTTTGTCTGGTTGTAGTCTATGTTGTTCTACAAAATATGCATGTCATGTGTTTTGGGACAGTGGAGTTTTAAAGTGGAGGGTCAGCTGCTACACTGTTGCTGTCCCATGTAGTCACTGTATCAGTTCCAGTGGGCTCCTGACAACAGTGATTGAGTAGACTAAAATAGAATCAGGGTATAAAGCGATGTTTGCTTCCAGCCCAATAAAAAGAGTATGTATCCGTGCCACAAGAACTTGGTGTCTAGAGTATACGTAACAAAAATATATAAAGTAAAAATATACTTGACGAAGTAAACTGAAAGTCACCATATGATTTTGAATTACCAACCTTTGAAAGACCATTTATAGTATTGATTTAAGCTTTCTGCTAACAGGAACAAACTGCACTATGCTAAAGTGATTCCTGTTCCTGCTACTCTCTGAGGTCTAACATGATATCTCAGAGAATACAAACTTATAAACAGGCCCATGGCTTGAGGTCAGGCTCTAATTTTTGCCAGGTTGTAACAAGCCAGCTTGCAGAAATTATTTTACAGACAGATAAAAAGAGCTGCAACACCACCAATAAGGCAGGGGGTTAAAAAAAAAACTTTAATTCACTAAAAGGCCATACCCTTAGGCATCTATAATGCAAGGTGCAATGAGTACATGAGAAGGTAAAGGTAGAAAGCACCCGACACTGGAGCTTGTCTTACAGATCATTTGAAAGATATTTGTTTCCCGTTTGTGTTTCGGACAACAACCAGTATTATGGCAACACAAACAGATCCCATCCATTCCGTAATTTTCCTGTGAAAAGGCACGGAAAGCAGCATGCTCCAGGTGTATGATCTACATGACAGTGACAATGTCATTATTGCAACAGTCTGCAGTCCAATAGTGCAGTGAAACAGCATATGAAATCCATGGGTTATGAAAACTGAATGTTTAAACGGACCACACTAGGGGTGACGTCTCTGTGGTCTCTCTCTGAGTCTGATACATGTAACTGTGTGTGTGTGTGAATTAAACCTGGAGCAAAATGTATAGATCAGACAGTAATTCTTGGGCCAAAATCCATGGCCAGGTGTGAACCGTCTGCGTAATTAACCACCCTGATCATGCTGTTACTTATTACATAAGACTGTGGTGAATGTGAACTTGTAAATTTTAGCAAACAATATTCACTGTGATCTGACAAGTAGGGTTGAACGATACGTAAAACAAAATAACAAGCTGTGATTGTACTTGTGGTCAGTTGAGAAATCAGTGTGTTCAGATGCCCCATGCTGAAAATCTGATGAAGGACAAGTGAGCGTGAGAAGAGCACACAGAAGGAGATGTGCATCATATTGTACCTGCATTCATCTTATACACACACACACACACACACATTTTAT
>JAOVVF010000004.1:17317997-17337773 GCA_028565595.1 Duopalatinus emarginatus
TGGATGATGATGATTACACTATTATTATTATAATCAGTAGTAGTAGTAGTATAGATTAATACATTATTATTATTATTGTTTTATCCTTATTATTGTTGTTATTATCGGGGATAAATACAATCTATTCAATCTGTCCTCGATTGTGTCCTTTTATTATAGTAACAAAATTAAATCCTATAAAAGTATGCATATCCCTTTGTCGAACTTTTGTAAACTTTCACTCTGTTAAACATGTAAAAGTTCATTAAAATGAAATGGATTACGAGTGTATAATGACTACAGATTTAGTGTGTTGATGAAGACTCACACGTGATGGTTTCACTTTGCTCTCATATTGTTATAAGCAATGAAAATTATACATAGTAAACGGTTCATGTGCTGTTTTAAAGATGTCGCATTAGATGACAGTAATGGTCGTGTTATCTTTCCCCTGCAGTCGGTGGAAAAGACAGCGGAGTTCACTGAAGTTTCCTGAGAAATCCAAACATTATCGCTGAGCCTATCACAACAGCACAGCCGCTCGCTCACTCACTCACTCAGTCAGTCAGTCAGTCACACTACCGCGGTTAGCGTCTCCATCAAGCGACCTGCTCCACCGCTCCTCGTCGTTTCTCACATGCTTACTCACATCAGCTAACCTGTACGCCATACCCATGACAGAGGTTTCTTTATTCCTGGATCAGACGACCATGTAGCGGGACCATGTACTTCGTTCGTGTCCAGTAATGCGCGGTTTCTGTTGTAAGAAGACGAACGAGATTAGCTGCCTGTCGTTGCTATGGAGAGACTGCGCCTATCGGGCCGGGCCAGGTAGGCCCGAGCTGAGCCTGCGTGTTGGAGTACCGTCTGAGACCGGAGGAGGGAACACCGAGAGCGGATTTACTCACAAAAACGGTGCCTGAGCTTTTTCATAACCACGAGCTCACGACACTTAAACCGCGGATGTTTACTCAGCCACAGGCTACTACCAGGCATTCAGGAGCGAGCAAAGATTTGGATCTTAAAGCGTTTACCGTTTCAGAAATTGTTTACGCTGTTTACGAAGTTATCAGAATGGCTATGATAGCTAGCGTTAACTGGTTAGCCGTGTGGCTAATCGGTGCCTTAGCCAACGGGCTGGGATGTGCTTTACTACCGCAGCTCCTGACAGCAAACAAAATACAGTGACAGTCACATAGTCGCGTTGAAAAAAATATTTATAAATGACTGCTGGGTTCGCGATCTAATCTGGTTATCAGGATAAACACATCTCATCTCATTCAAGCTGAAGTTAATTTCAACCTTATTTATTATTTCTACAGGACACTCCCATTCTAATTAGCGTGCTAGCTTTCTTCGCCGATGTTAGAGCTTGGGCGTCGGGTTATTTAGCTTAGCTAAGCTACCTAATTAGTTACGGCTGATAGGAGTACAAACAAGCTTGGCGTGTGATCGTCTCAATGAACATGACGTGTAGGGTGACAAGGACAAAAACAACAACTGGAAATACACACTGGCTTTAGTGTCTTTCTGCTTTTCTCTTGACCTGGGACTTCACTTGACCAGTCGGTTCGCATAGCTAATTTCGTTTAGCTAGCCGGCATGATAGAGCCCGAAGGCGGCGGCGTTGGCAAAACATTTATAAAAGATTATAAAAGTCTTTCCTGATAGCAGGTAGTCTTAAGACTTGAACGGTTCCAGTGAGTGTATCTTATTAGTGAACAGTTTTTATTAATTTCTGAAAAGGTGAGTGGACAGTGAGGTGGTATTGTTTTGCTTCTTGTCGGTCTCCAGCGTCGTGGTGCATGGTTGTTTTCCTTTTCATCGAGCTGTTCATAACGCTGCTGTGTTTGTTTTTGTTTTTGTTTTTAATGAACACTAGTAGTTTTATATTAGGACACACAGACAGTGAGAAAACTGAGGGCAGGTTGTTTATTATGAAGGTGTCTGTTTCTCCTGTTACAGAATACTGCATTTGCACCACAGGAGTAAATTATTAGGAGATGTTCCCAACATGACGACAGCTAATTTCCGGTTACCCTAAAACTGCTCTATGGTAAGGATAATTTACTGTCACTGTAAGATGCAGTTTTCCCCTAGCAAAAACACACAAGATCTATAAGCAGGTTCATGCTTTTTGTCATTGCAGTGGATATTAGTGCACCCAAGACATCCTCCCAGTTTTGTGCACACATCCTGTTGCTGAATAAAAACACTTCAGTTTCCTTAAACATAGAATAAAGTCCCAGTGTGTGATTCACAAGACTTTTCTTTAGATACGGTGACTTCTGCTTTTGCAGTGGTTTCACACTAGAAAACACCCTTGTTTCTGATGGGATGGACCAATTGGCGGATGTCATTACAGTGAGAGAGAGAGAGAGAGAGAGAGGAGGGGGACAAGTCCCCAGCTTTTCTGCAAAGTGCCAGATCTTCTTGGCTCCATGTTGAGGAGCAATACCTCCCCTATCAATGAGTGTTACATTCTTTTAATTGCAGGGTGAGTCAGATAGTACGTTCTTCCTGTAAGCTGTTGGATGACACATTGTTTGTTATTGAGACAGCGTTCTGCGAGATATCTAGGAAGACTAGGAAGTTGATGACTCAATTATAAATGGAGTGGACTTTTGCTGTTTCTCAATCTGCTATTGTTCCACCCTGTTTTCTTTAATAAATAATGACTTGCACAATCTTAAGTTTTCATTAAATCCCAAGATGTCTGTCTGAACTTGATGGTATGTGTCGGTTCATATCAGATCTATGGATAAGTTCTCAGAATGTCTGTTAGGCTCTGAGGTGCAGTTATTTTTAATATTTAAGGGATGTTTTTTGAGTGGATGACCGCTCCAGTTCAGGAAATTAGAAATGTCAGCTTTGGTTGCTGATTGGTGATCGATGGGTTCGGGCAGAATATTCGGTCTGGACAGGTCAGGCTCAGTCAGGTGGGCTGACCTGTCCAGACGGCATTGACCATGACGTGATGTTATATAGAATATATCAGAAATTATATATGTTCAAGTTTAAAAAAATTGAACTCTGTTACCCATACATTTCGACAACTTTAAACCCATACGTTCTGTTTTTTTAAAGAACACATGGTGGATGTGAACATTTATTCATTAACTTATTTGATGGTCGTTTGCTATCATTCATGTAGTTTTCTGTGGAAGAGATAAATACACTCTCTCCAGATTCTAGGACACTTATTTCCTCTTGCTTAGTTTGTAACTTTTTTTCTGTATGTCCCTCATCTTTTATCTGGTGCTCCGAAATGGAATTCTTTGCTGGAAAACTGTCCGGGAAAAAAAAAAGCTCTTTTATTTTAGTCAGGAAAGAAGAACCTTATGTTGTAAAATGTTTACCTGCACTAAATAATTTACCTCTGAATGAATGACTGACCTAAGCCTGAAATCTCTGTACAAGCATAATGTAGTAAATGAAACCAGTCACTGAAGACGTGTGTAAATGTACAATTATTTTCTCTCCTCAGGGGATAACGAAGTTGAATAATTTAACGTGTATTAATTAAGATTGGACGATTCTGAGAACTAGAGAACATGCCTCCAAGGCCATCGTCTGGAGAATTATGGGGCATCCATTTGATGCCCCCCAGGATTTTGGTGGACTGTCTGCTGCCCAATGGCATGATCCTGACCCTGGAGTGCCTCCGTGAGGCCACACTTGTCACCATCAAACATGAACTGTTTAAGGAAGCACGAAAGTTCCCTCTCCATCACCTGCTGCAAGAGGAAGCCTCATACATCTTCGTCAGTGTAACGCAGGAGGCCGAGCGGGAAGAGTTTTATGACGAGACCAGGAGACTCTGTGATCTTAGGCTCTTTCAGCCTTTTTTAAAAGTTATTGAACCTGTGGGCAACAGAGAGGAGAAAATCCTCAACCGGGAAATTGGTAGGAACGTTTTCCTTTCTTCCGTCTATGTAATTGTTATGTAACTAATAATTATGTTTATGTTGTACAGCGTTTTTGAACCCGTCAGCAAGTTAGCACCTTATATATAGCACAGAGACCAAAGTTCCAAAGTTATTGGATAGTGTAAATTTAATTGTAATCTCACAAACCAGACTTGTGTCCTTTGCTAGAAAGATACGTGCAATTTGTCAATTAAAAAAAAAAAAGAATTGCCTGCTTTTACAAAAGGAGGTCATTTCTTGTTGGTCAGATGTCCAGCCACTGACATTAAGGTTTAATAGTGCTTTAATAATATCTAAAAATGGAGTTCTGTGATTTTTTTTTTTCCAAGACATTTTCTTTCAAGCCAGTAACTGTATATTGAAATGCTCAGTGTTTATGTTTTTCTTGATGCACATAAGGCTAAGATTGCAGCCATTAAGATTCTGAGGCTTGTGGCTCAGAGAACTATACAAAAATTGAGACACACTAGGGCTGTGAGCAGAGCATCTGAGGCTGAGAGGTAGTATATCTTCATAGGTATACAAAATGGTTTTGAATCCTACAGTAGCACACCCATACAATCAGTGTAAATGCATACATTTCAAATACTAACCTAAAATTCTCACCTAAAATAAAGTTATTAAGTATTTACTATGTATGTACAGGCAGTATAGGAAAATGTAAAGCAGAAACTATGATTTTAGGGGTGTTGACATGCAAGTAGTCCACTGTACATTGTGCATTGCTCACAGACACAACAGATGTTTGTGTTTTGGCTCTTATACACACCCATTTCACATGAACCAATAACTCTGTTTAGATACTGACCAACCCACCTAAAATGTTCTCGAATGTTTTTCTTTCTAATAGCTTTCCACTTGTTCTGTGTTTCAGGTTTTGCAATTGGCATGCCTGTATGTGAGTTCGATCTAGTGAAGGATCCTGAAGTGCAGGACTTCAGGCGAAATATACTCAATGTCTGTAAAGACGCTGTAGAACTCCGAGATGCCAGCGGGCCACATAGTCGTGCGTTATATGTTTACCCTCCCAACGTTGAGTCCTCACCAGAGCTTCCAAAGCACATTTTTGGCAAATTAGACAAAGGTAGGAGGCATGAGTGTTACTCATAACATTGGGTGTGAAGTCTTATGTTTTTTTTCTCTTTTTAAGCTCAAACAGAGTAAACAGATTGCTTCTTTTTAACTATGAACCATTTGATTTTTTTTTTTTCATTTTAGCAAATGTTTGTCATGCACAAGGAAACATACACAACAAACTTCATGTGTTTAGCCTTCTTAAAGCAATACTCTTTAGCCTAATCTATATCCATGAACAAAAGGGAATCACATATTTTTATTTACCTTTTACCTGACATTTACATTTTCCCATCATATGAACAGGAAGCCATTTTTGTATTTCTGTTTATAGTTTTGTTTATATTGCCAGTTTTTGTAGATTAGTGGTATTTAACAAAAAAATTACATTTATATTTTAACATGACCAGAGGGTAGCTAATAAGGAACATAATCCTATAATCAATTTAGTGTGGTACAATATTTACCACATTCAGTGTGGTAAAGCCTGATTGGTAATTTTATCTCAGTTCAAGTCAACCAGCTTGAGATTTGATGTGTAGTTTCAATGAAATTTATTACATTATGCATAATGTTTGGCAAAGATAATTTAAAGTGAAATTATATTTGAAAATTTCTTTAAGATCTAATATATTAGTCCATTGTGTTTTTCTATGTAAAACCTATTTATTAATTAAATAAATTGAAGGTATATCTTATTTATAAAAAATGATGATTGTAAATATCTCCTTTTCGGACATACTGATTTATTTTGATTTTTTTAAAATCCAGGTCAGATTATTGTGGTCATCTGGGTTATTGTGTCACCCAACAATGACAAGCAGAAGTACACACTGAAGATTAACCACGACTGCGTCCCTGAGCAGGTGATAGCAGAAGCCATTAGGAAAAAGACGCGCAGCATGCTGTTGTCTCCCGAACAGCTAAAGATGTGTGTGCAGGAATACCAGGGCAAGTACATCCTCAAAGTGTGTGGCTGTGACGAGTACCTGCTGGAAAAGTACCCTATCAGTCAATATAAGGTACAAAATTCTGAATATACTTATTACATAATTAGCTTTGTAGTGTAATCAATAGCTTATGTACCATCAGCTGCAAAACAAGGAACACTGTTATACTTAATTAAGAGATATTTCTTGTTCTTTTTTCCTCTGGGAATTGGTTGGGGTGATGTCAGTTCTGCCAAAGTCTCAGTACCAGAAATAGTCCTTCCTCTTGAGCCAAGTCTTACAAACCCTTAACCATACTGTCACAAATAAACTAATGGATATGTTAGGAAAGACAACATGCATTTCCTCTTCTTTTTTTTCTTTTCCTCTTTTTCTTATTTCCCCTTCCTTCTTTATTCTTTTTCTTCTTTTTTCCTCTTGTTTCCCCTTTTGCTACTTTTTTTCCTCTTCTGTCTCTCTACTTTTTCTTTTTCTTTGTTGTCATCTTATTTTTTCTTCTACTTTGTCTTTGTTTCTTCTTCTTTATATTTACTATAATCATTATTGTTATGATTTTTATACAAAAAATCAGGCATAGACTAACTATAATCTTTGTCATCTCCACTTTCTCTGTTTTTATTTTTAATACACTATGTCTACCACTAGATGGCAGACTAACACAGTGCCATTTAGTATGTTGGAGAAATTTCTCCCACTTCGAACCTGTGTACAACATTGCAACAAGCCATAGACATTATTAAAAAGACATTCAAATCTGCCTTTTGTTTTACCTTCCATTTCTTTAATGTATAAACTCAGCTGGGCCTGCAACCAAATAACTGCCCTGTATATGTAATAACCCACTCCCATAAAAAGAAATAAAAGGGGTAAAGAATACACAGGAACAGTCAGTGCAACATGTCTTTTTTTTAAGTAATATTTTAACAAACAGCACTGCCAACAGTTTAACAGGTAGATAATACTTTATGGATAGCTTTGCTGATTACAGACTTTATTTTGAGAGTTGTGTCTATAAATCAATCCTTGCTTTTCGTCTGTTTTTCTCAGTATGTAAGGAGTTGCATTATGTTGGGCCGAATGCCAAACTTAATGCTGATGTCAAAGGATAGCTTATACTCTCAGCTGCCCATGGACACATTCACCATGCCCTCGTACTCACGCCGCATCTCCACAGCCACACCGTACATGAATGGGGAAGCCTCCAGTAAATCCCTCTGGACCATCAACAGCAACTTGAGGATACGTGTGCTTTGTGCAACATACGTCAATGTAAACATCCGGGACATCGATAAGGTGCTTACCTAGATATTATATTTTCAGTGTATTTTAGGTATTTGAGGTATGTCAGTGTATTGGGCATTCGGTTATCATCTGTACACTGTTTACTTTGGTCAGGGAAGCCGAAAACCTGTACTGCGGTGGGAATAGACCCTTAATGAGACTCAATAACAATCACAGGGCACCACCCACACACTTATTCACATTTAGAGCAATTTAACATAGCAAGTTAGCCATTAGCCAAATATTGGGTGCATCCAAAGATTTATATTATGCATAGGCAGAGAGGGGGTGGCTTATGGGGCTCAAGCTCCCAAGATATCCTAAAATGATTTGTACTCTGTTATAGATTTATGTGCGAACAGGGATCTACCATGGAGGAGAGCAGTTATGTGACAATGTCAACACACAACGTGTGCCATGTTCAAATCCAAGGTACTGCACAAATAAACTGTTATTGCATTCTATCAAGATAAAACTCCATAGAAACCTTCTGATGGTATATTATCTCCTTTCTGTTCTCTTAGGTGGAATGAATGGCTTATGTATGACATGTACATTCATGACATTCCCCGAGCTGCTCGACTTTGTCTGTCTATCTGCTCTGTGAAGGGGAGGAAAGGAGCAAAAGAGGTGCCAGCACAATTCGTGTCAATACCTTTTTAATTTAGAGACAGACAAGACAGGGAGCAGTTACGCTGTGTAGTAAATTGACCAGCACATCTGTAATTGAGCTTCAGACTGCAGGGTCATGAGATAATCTAGATATTTGCTTTTAACAGCTAGCTGACGAACCCTGACTTACTAATTTGGCTGTATTTGTATTTCAAAATGCTTTATCTTGTCACTGCACGCAAGTTAGTGAATTAATGTGAAATTAATAAAAACAAGTGGTGAGCTAATAGTTCATGCAGGTGGCTATTGTACTTTGTCTCAGGAACACTGTCCGCTGGCTTGGGGAAATGTCAACCTCTTTGACTACACACATACACTGGTCTCTGGGAAAATGGCACTGAACCTGTGGCCAGTGCCACACGGTCTAGAGGATCTGCTAAACCCCATTGGTGTCACAGGCTCCAACCCCAACAAGGTGTCCCTTTAATTCTTCCATATTTAAGACAGGGATTGAAACCACAATGTAATGTGACATGGTCATTGCTTACATATTTTCACAAGTGAAGGCTAAGTTGTTTTTTACACTTACAATATTTAAGTATGTAATCAGTATAACTTTTTTAAAACACAATTTCTGTGCTGTGTTGAATAGGAAACCCCATGTCTGGAGTTAGAATTTGACTACTTCAGCTGTCCTGTGAAATTCCCTGACATGGCTACAATAGAGGATCATGCTAATAAGATTATGTCCAGGGAGATGGGATATAATTACTTTCAAACCGGACAGGTGAGCTTTCCTACACATGCTTCACACACGCCACCTACTTGACTGTAGCAGGATATTTCCTGTTTTGTTACCTGTATTCATTTTCCTTTGCCTCTTGTATACAACCTTCTGGTGCTAGAACAATGTTTCTATCTTCACAGCATCCACTAGGGTGTATATATTGTTGTGAAACCCTGAATGGTGTGGTGGAAATTGACTTTCTTGGCATGTTTTTAGTAAACAAAAGCGGAGAAAATGTGTAGGAAATCAATGCACTATATAAACGAATATTTATATAGTAATATTTTAACATTTTGAATGAGAATATTTGATCACATTTCCTGAAAGTCTAGTGGTATTTTTTTCCATTTTAATTAAATAGATACTTGTGTGGTATTGTACTTGACCAATAATTGCATGCTTTCATAATTGTCTTTTAACATATAGACATTTTAAATATGTTTCAATATTCGAGAGTAATTCACCACTTTGTTTCCTTTTTTCCCCACAGAGTAGCAGACAGGCCCGAGACCACCACATAATGGAAGGCGATATTGATCAGTTGCGACAGGTAGCAAACAGAGACCCACTTTCTGAGATCACTGAGCAGGAAAAGGACTTCCTGTGGAGACACCGGTACTCTGACATACTACACAGCATCTTGTGCAGTACTGTGGTGCTAGTGCAGTACAATGCATGTGCTAGTGCTGGTCTTTAAACTTTAATTATTCTGTGTTTCAGGCAGTACTGTAAAAATATACCAGAAGTTCTTCCAAAGATTCTCCTTGCTGTAAAGTGGAACTCCAGAGATGAAGTCGCACAGGTAAATAAGAAATTGAAATTTATATTAAAAATATTAAAATTATGAAGTCATTTTCATCCATATTATGCAATTCTAGTAATGTGCATGTCTGTTACTTAGAGAGAAAACACATAATTCAGCCATCTGCAGGCTATTAGTATAGCTCTAAAATACCAAACTGACTCTTAACATTTAACTTTTTAAATAACATCCTTTTCCCTCTCGCTCAGATGTATTGTCTTCTTAAAGACTGGCCTGCAATAAAACCAGAACAAGCCATGGAGTTACTCGACTGCAACTATCCAGACCCGATGATACGAGATTTTGCAGTACGGTGCCTTGAGAAATATTTGACCGATGATAAACTCTCCCAGTACCTTATTCAGTTGGTCCAGGTTAGATGTGTTTTAAATCATTTTGTCTTGAATTTTCACTGTTTAGATTTTTCTTTTTTTTTTTTTTTTTGAGAAGCATTCCATGATGCACAGTAAACAGCACACAGGTTTTATGTGTGTGTTTCTACAGGTTCTGAAGTATGAGCAGTATCTCGATAACCCCTTGGTGCGATTTCTGCTGAAGAGGGCCCTGACCAACCAGAGGATTGGACATTTCTTTTTTTGGCATTTGAAGTGAGTGACTCTCCTTTCTCCTGAACAGGATGTTGATTATGCATAAACATGTTTTGTGGACCAACCCCTGAGCACAGTGATATGTTTGTAAAGGGATGTTTATATCCTTAAGAAAATGCCACGTTTACACTGTGTGTAAATATTTTTTTTAGTGTCTTGTATATCAGAAAGAATGAAAGAAGTTGAATTTTGTTCCAACTCTTTCTGCCAAACTCAATTCAGCTAGATTAGCACTAACCCTCTAAAGCAGTCTATAAACATCCAAATTGGACCTGTTAATAGGAGCACTGTTCTATTAAATCTTTGCTGTAAGGAATTGTTGTGCCATTGGAGCAGTTCAAGCTGAAATATCACCTTAATGCATCGCACTTAGCAGCAAGCCTGGAGGTCAAACTTAGTTTAGCCCCTGATGTAAGTAACTGTAAGTAACTAGTCTCATCAAGCCACACGGGAGCCACACTCATTAGCTCTGTGGATTTCAAAAGACTGCAGACCAAAATGAAAATTTGATATTGTTTATACATTTATATAAATTAATCACAAAATATGTAATTAATTAGATAAGTTTTCTTGCTTGGCAGTGCTATTAAAAAACGTTTTTCTGTGGATACTATTCATACTGCATTTTCCCCCAATGTGTTCAAGTGGCAGATATGTTTTATGTACGTAACAAGTTGCACTGTTTTTATCACAGGTCAGAGATGCACAACAAAACGGTGAGTCAACGCTTCGGCTTGCTGTTGGAGTCGTATTGCCGTGCCTGTGGTATGTATCTGAAGCACTTGGGCAGACAGGTGGAGGCCATGGAGAAACTTATCAACCTCACAGACATACTCAAGCAGGAGAAGAAGGATGAGACTCAGAAGGTAGAGTATGTCTTTTGTTGGATTTATGCTGTTGCGTATTACAGTTTTTTCCAGGTAAGCTGTCTGAGCGGGCTGTGCAATTTCATCTGGCTCCTCTACTTTTTGATGCATCTTTAGGTGCAGATGAAGTTTCTGGTGGAGCAGATGAGGAGGCCGGATTATATGGATGCCCTCCAAAACTTCACCTCTCCGTTGAATCCAGCCCACCAACTAGGCAACCTACGGTGAGCCAGTTAAACATTAGTGTTTAGTCTACTTAATACTAGCATTAAGCGCTATTATGGTACAGATATACTACACAACTGAATGCTGCTCTTATTTTATTTATTTTTTTTAGGCTTGAAGAATGCAGAATCATGTCCTCAGCCAAGAGGCCATTATGGCTTAACTGGGAAAATCCTGATATCATGTCAGAGCTGCTCTTCCAGAATAATGAGATCATCTTTAAAAATGGAGATGGTCAGTCTTTTTAACACTGTTATTCTGTAAATGTGCCTGGTGTCTGAGCTTTAAGTGTGTTTAAACTGCTTTTTAGACCTGAGGCAAGATATGCTGACACTTCAAATCATTAAAATAATGGAGAACATCTGGCAGAACCAGGGGTTAGACCTCAGGTACTTATTCTTATTAAATGTAACTATTATTCGTCTGCATTCAGTTGTGACTCAAATGAGTAACCAATCACTTCTGTTCTTTTACTGGGACATTTACAGAATGCTTCCCTATGGCTGCTTGTCCATTGGAGACTGTGTGGGCCTTATTGAAGTTGTGAGGAGTTCTCATACCATTATGCAAATCCAGTGTAAAGGAGGTCTTAAAGGAGCATTACAGTTCAACAGTTCCACCCTGCACCAGTGGCTGAAGGACAAGAACAAGGGCGAGACGTGAGCGTTTGCAATGGGAATAAAGAACTTTATGGCACATTTTGTTTTAATATAGAGTAAATACAACTGTTTCAATCACTGTAGGTATGACATGGCCATTGACCTGTTCACACGATCCTGTGCTGGCTACTGTGTGGCCACTTTTATTCTGGGCATTGGTGACCGACACAACAGTAACATCATGGTGAAGGATGATGGACAGGTATGCTTTTAGGGTCTCCTTTATACATATTGTCATACATGGGTATTAATGGTCTCTCTGTTATTTAGCTGTTTCACATAGATTTTGGCCACTTCCTGGATCATAAAAAGAAGAAGTTTGGCTACAAGAGAGAGCGGGTGCCATTTGTCTTGACTCAGGATTTCTTGATTGTGATTAGCAAAGGAGGAACTCAAGAATGCACGAAAACGAGGGAGTTTGAAAGGTATGTTTGTAAGGTTCACATTTTTTTGGAACTTTAATATTAAATTATTTTGTAGACAGCTTTCCTATCTGCCACTCACGCAAGTTTGAGAAACAGTAGCCTCTTTTGTGTGCTTAAACATTTCCCAAATGGATTTCCCCTCCTGACAATACTTTAAGAAGCAGCTGCCTGCCAAAATTCCTGCTTGTCTCTTAAATTCCTTGTATCCCATTCTAAAATTACTTGAATTTTTGTTTGAGAAAAGCCCATTTTTAAAGGCCCCGTATTCCTTATGTCTGAGAAGATTGGGAGCGTGGGAGCATTGGCTATGAACTAAATGTCAACCTGAAGAATCTCTGTACAACTGTTGTTTAGATCAATTTCTAGTGGATGAATAAATTGGGTTCCTCTGCAGTAAAATAGCCCACCTAATAGTTAGGAATTATGATTATGAATATCCAAGGCAAATGAATGAAATAAAAAAACAGATAAAATAAAAGTAGCCAGATTGGTTTATGCAGATGGCCGCATACATTCTGACAAGTAAATTGTTGACTCAAGTTGACTGGTTTGTGACAGTTCTCTGCATGTCCTTTCATGTCTTCTGACTTTGCATTTAAAAAGATTTTGGTACAGAGTATTTTTAAGAAGATTTTATTGTGTTTTATATACCGAACAAAAATATAAATGCAACACTTTTGGTTTTAGTCCCATTTCTCATGAGATGAATTCAAAGATCTAAGACTTTTTTGCACATACAAGGCCTTTTTCTCTCAAATATTGCTCCCAAACTTGTCTAAATCTGTGTTAATGAGCACTTTTCCTTTGCTGAGATAATCCGTTCCACCTCACAGGTGTGGCAAATTAAGGTGCTGATAAGACAGCATGATTATAGCACAGGTGTGCCTCAGGCTGGCCACAATAAAAGGCCACTCTAAAATGTGCAGTTTTGTCACACAGCACAGTGCCACAGATATTGCGGTCCAAGTTTTGAGGGAGCATGCAGTTGGCATGCTGACTGCAGGAATCTCCACCAGAGGGCCTCATGAATGTCAACATTGAGAATCAAGTGGTCGATAGTGGCGGTGGGGTTATGGTATGGACAGGCATAATGGATAACAAACACAGGTTTTATTGATGCCATTTTGTATGCACAGAGATACCATGACAAGATCCACTGCCACAGTTCAATTCATGAAAAATGGGAGCAAAAGCATTTATACATGCGTTTATATTTTTGTTTGCTGTACATTTGTCAGGAGCAATGACTGGACTTAAATGTAGCGTTTAAGGGTTTGTTGGCTATGGTGCTATTTTTGTACTGATTGCACTTTCCTTATGTTCTTTAATTTTGATTATTTATATTGAGTCTTATGGTCTTTGCTACTGCACCTGCAGGTTCCAGGAGATGTGCTACAAGGCATACCTGGCTATCCGACAGCATGCCAACCTCTTTATTAATCTGTTCTCAATGATGCTGGGCTCTGGCATGCCAGAGTTACAGTCATTTGATGACATTGCCTACATCCGGAAGACCCTGGCACTAGATAAGACTGAGCAGGAGGCTCTGGACTACTTTATGAAGCAAATGAACGATGCTCACCATGGTGGATGGACCACAAAGATGGACTGGATCTTCCACACCATTCGACACCATGCTCAGAACTGAGCTGGTGAGACTGAGCCCATATATAGGGTTCTCAAGCTAGAACAGGACCCCTTTGCTCAGAACCTACTGGCCTACCTTTGCCAGTAGAATCATGGCAGCCAGACCTCAAAGTGGGGTAAAAAGTGCCCCCAACTGACCTTCAGAGCACTAAACAATCCAAAAAAAATTCTTCTGTTCAATCTCCTTTTTGGCATCCATACAGAAGAATACTAACCCTAATATTTGTCCAGAATGGTTGTACATTGTTGCCTGTAGTTTTGTACCGATATCTTGTTTTTTGGTTTGTTCTTGCTGCTCTTTTCCTGAAGAGACCATGTTTTTTTTTTTTAATCTTATTTTATTGTATTTTATTTTATTTTTTCTTTTGAGGAAAAAAACGTTAACAGGACATGTTCTTTTCTTTTACGGCACTCTTCGGATTACTCATGTCTTCCTCCAAGTACAAATGCCTTTAAATATGCATGGAACCTCTGAGGAACTTGTAGATAAACAGGGTAGAAATTTTGTCGTTTGTCGGTCTGCATCGTAAAGGATGGTTTCTGTAGCAAGTGTAGAGGAGTTGGCATTTCCCATAGTCTTGCATTAACCCACTTGGCTCATGGTTTTGCCCTTGATCACTACAAAAGTTTTTTCTGCTTCTCCACCTCTTTCATTACCATGGATTAATGCTGGTCTAAAGTAAATTTGGATAGGAGAGATAATTTATTTTGGTCTAGTTATGAATTTAGGGGAGGAACATAGTCTTGTTACACACAGTGTACAACATTAAACACTAACTAAAAAGTAACATCATGCAACTGGTCCAAAAGGCTACCCAGTGACTTTCACTGGTCATGCACTTTTATTGCTTTATCATGACCACAGAGAAGCAACTACCAGGAATCGTAATGGGATTCAACGTAGGAAAAAGCAAACATATTTCAAATCAAAGTTCCTTCTACTTCAGTGTGACAATTAGTAAAGTAAAAAAAAATATTTTACCGCATACCTTAGTAAACCAGCGCAGGTGAAAACAGGACATTAATGGCCTTAATGATACTTGATGTTTTGTTGCTAAATGCACAGTCCTCCCTTATGTGTACTGCATGTAACACTAGGCTTACTTGGTGCTTAGTAAAACCAGTTTAGTAAAGACTTTACCTTCAGACCTACTCTATTTTCCACTAACGATAACCAGACAGGTTTATTTTATTTTCTGCACTTGTCCTCACTTTTATTTTGTTGGATTACAGTTATATGGTTCTGTAAGAAATGACATATGGTGCTAACTAGATTCCACTGTATAGAAAGGGAATAAACTCTGGACGAAATGGATGTTTAATGATAAATAGGCTGAGAATGGTTCAGTCATTGAAATACAATTTACACTAAAATTACACTCTAAAGTAGTACATGTCTGTATTGTATATATCTTGAACACATTGTTTAGATGCTTCTAATCGCATTATTGAATTTGTGCAGTACACAGTCAGATGTGGTGAGGATCTGTCGGGTGTTCTGTCTGCAGTTTACTTTTGGAGTTATAAAAATGTATATGCTGTAAACTTTAAGATGCAAAATCCATGCAAAATCGAAGATTCGTTTTTCAGCTGCCAATATGCATTTCACCAGAGCAGCTTCAGCTTTGTGCATTAAATTTCTTCTGTTGGAGGAAAAGAGGTATCAGAAGTTTCACTTAATTCTTGGCTAAAAAGCAAGTGCTCTGAAGTGCATCCAATTGACAATAAACCATGTGGAGTCATGTCCATAACAAATTGATTTTGCATGTCTAACCATTAAAACCAAAACAAACTAACCTCCAAATTAATGCTATTGTATATGTCCACAACAACTTTGCTTTGGATTTACATTTGTCTGAACCACAATGACTTGTCATCACTATCTGTTGTTCCAACCTCTGTGGGTGTGGAGAAAAAGCCTGTTGTGATTTCGCATTATGTTTAAGCTGTGAAAATGTAAAGATTACAAATGAGGTGCAATTGTTCTATCTGTATGGATGTGTGTCTGCTGGTGGGAAGACTAGCTTGTGCTTGAGAATTTGTTCAAAACTTTACTACTTAGAAGCTTCTGTATGTTAAGATTTGTTTTTCTTTCTGTCAATTTAAGCCAAAGTTCCACATATGTCATGTTGTTCACCTGCATAACCATCTGAAGCATTAACAGGGCCTGTCCTAGTTTCTGGACATCTCAATGTTTAAATGAAGGTAGAGCTATATTGTAAAGTCTGAAGGACACTTTTTTTTGGTACTGTCGAAGAAATATAGTGCTGACTTGAGAAGTTTCTACCAATCAAATTTGAGATGAGGCCAAGCAATCTGCCTTTTGTTAAATACACTGACCACAGTCATGTTTTTTTATTTCTTGCTACATTCTGTGAAACAATATGTACAATTCTATTGGACTATCTTGCACCAAAATGTGTTGATGCAAAGAAAAGGAAGGTATCTTTACATCCTTGATCTAATTTATAATACGCATCCTGAAGTGAGATGGCATTGCAGTATTCCAATTTTCTTATTCATTTATGTGCTGAATGCAAGGTTTCAGGTTTTTAAAATGCCAATGTAATTATTATATGCAGTAAGCTAATGAACAGGTATACAGACAGCAACTGACGTATGCAGGTGGCTTTTGCACTTTGTATTTCTTTTTTTTCCCCCTTATTTACAATGCCTTCAGTCCTAGTGGACAGAGTAGTTTCAACTGCATGTTTTTAGAAGCAGCATTACCAATTGTACTCCTCTACTGCCTGAAACGGATCAGATGAATTAACAGTTAGTCCTTGTAAGCAGCCTTATGTTAGCCCTCCAGAAGCCATTTAGTGCATGGTTGTGGTCACTACCTTTGTGTTTTGTCTGTACAGGTTGCAGATCCTTTGGGGCTGGACCCGTTTAAAAGCCCATTTTAAAATGTTTGTGATCATGTGCAAATGCTTTGTATTTTTCTCCTTTTTCACCAACCAGGACTGAGATGCTGGACTCATGGCATCTTTTATATTTCAGTTTCAAATGTACTTGAATATCATCGTTCCGAACCATCTTTGTGTATTGAGAACAAGTCTGTTATTGTGGTGTAGCACTGAAGCTTCGCTTGCATAGGCAATTTCACACCGATGTTGAATGTGGAAATAGTTGGGTTGTAAGAGGCTCTGCTGGAGAACCTCTTATGAAAGAAAGGTTGTCATTTTAAATTCTAAAGAAACTATTTCACACTATGTAAAATGTGGCAAAAATGGAGTTAGTTGTATAAACTGAAACTGTATGTACTAAAAGGAAGGTCAAACCTGTTTGTCTGCTATTCTTCAACTGTTTTTTGTTTTTTTTTTTTTGTTTTTTTGAGTGGTTACATTTCTATATTGTTCTTAATGTTTCCCTACTTATCATTTACCTTTTATTTTCATGTATAATTATTTTCAAAAACACTACTTAGTGGGCCAAATAATGTTCCATACAGCCATCCTGCATGAGATTTAAGTTAAAGCCCTATTATTTCTATTCATTATATGTAGATGTAAAAACATGTGGCCTAAGACTGCACTCTCTAGTAACCATCTATAACTGCTAACAGAGACATAGCCTATTTCTCATTTATTTACTGTTTCATTGTGCACCTCAGTTGAAAAGTTGCTTTGTATCCCCAATATTTTGAGTGTTATGTGACTATGTACAAATAAAAATATTTCACGAAATGTTGTCATGCAGTTCTTGGTGTTTTTGTGTGTAGATTTCATTTTGTCATTCCTTTTTTAAATTTGAACTGCTTACTTTGTTTTATTTGTTTTGGACCAATTTTACCAAGTTTTTTAATCTTCACTTTACTGAAAAGTCATGTAAACCTACACATTCATGCGGTTTAGCTCATTATCTGGCAGCAGCTCAATGCCCAAAAATCATGCAGGTACTGGTCAAGACCTAAAGTTAATGGGGGAGAGGGACCGTTCCTAGTCTTTGGATCCTAATCTATTGAAACACTTTTGGGATATAGTTGTCTTGATGTTCCACTTTTGTAGTTTTCTCCATTATAGTCTCCTCTTGAAGCATAGTTTATCACACTCCAGGATATATTTCATTGTCCGAATGCTTCCACATTCACAGGTAGTATCATCAGGGAGTTCAAATATCCCAATTTAGCCATATTATCTTAGCAGAGACCCCTGTATTCTGGCACTGTCATTCCAGCCATTTGAGGTCACCATCATTGTTTCCTCTGGATATAGTGTAGATATTATAAATCTAGGCAGCTATAAACTTGACTTGAGCCTTTTTCTTGATAGGCTGCAAACAAAATGTACCCTGTTGTTTTACTCTCTCGGTTGCCATAACATCTGTTAATTATATGCCATAACTATTATTTAATTGTTTTCGGGTCAGCTTAATGTTGGGTGTTGAATAATTTACGGAGATGAAGTTGTTTGTTGTTTCCACCTTTTCTTCTGTATGTGTTGTATGTTGGTGAGTATTATAGTGTTCCTAATAAAGTATCTGTTTATGCTATATTGTATCATCACAACAATTCATGAGCTATATTTAATTAAATAAAATTAATTAAAGTCCAGACAGTCAGGACTACAGCATTTTTCAAGATATATTTAAAAGTAGGTTTGGGGTGTGTGCAATGGTTGGCTCAAAGAATGAAATATAAATGTGTCCAAGGCTTGGTGTCCACTCTGTTATAGTTTTATTTGCTTTTGAACAGTTTACTTTAACACCATGTCACCATGACATGTCACTGTTTAATTTTCTCAACATGTATTGACCACTTTTATGTAACTCTGGTTGTAACTTATCAAGTAAACAATTATGGCAAAAATTAAATGGTCATAACAAATCATATAAAATCAATTGATATTTTAAACATATATGTTTAAAGTATTTTAAATACTGTTGGTTATTAACCATCAGGTTTGTTGTATATTAATGTTCAGCAATTGGTGCAAGCACAGACATCAGTTTAGATAATATATTGTTCAAAAATAAAAGTTTTTGTTTACTGCTAAAAAAATGTTAGAGAAACTCTTACAATATGATGTTTATTTTGCAATTGTAGCAGGCATATCCATTTATATAATCTATATATAAATAGATTATACAAATAGTTATATTAGTTAGTTATATGTAAAACACAATTTTTAGAAAATTATCATATGAATAAATTAACTAACCAAATTAATATGATAAATTAGTTACCTAATTAATTTAATTTAACTTGAAATAGTTTGAAAGCTGGTATATTATTTTAATAGAAGATTTTTTAAATCAGAATAAATAAATACATAAAAATAAGTTTTAAAGTACAATCTGTACTGGCATATGGACATTGCCTCTGACCTAACATTACAGGGGAGCAAGTTAACCTGCCCTAAAATGATTGCTGAGTTGCCCAAATAGATTAAGTCACATGTACATTAAGAAATATTTAGGGATGAGTTAATGATCTATTTGAAAGTTACAGGTGTCAGCATAAAAACTGCAATAAAAAGGTAGTCTCTCTGTGGATTCATCACAAATCACCAGTCATGAGAGCTGTTGTACTTGCCTTGACTCTGGCCCTTGTGGGTAAGTTAATTTGAATTAGGGTATTACAAACAACTGTAATGACTTTATATCCTAGAAAGAAATTAAAAGCATTTAGCAACCAACAACATGAAGTATTTAATAATATGTATGTACTATGCATTACAACTTATTTTTTACATTTTTTTAGCGAGTCATCAGATTAACCTTGGTAAGTAATGTTTTTTAAGAATACACCATGATAGTTAGTCCACGTTATAATGTTGTATTATGGACACGGAAAATATTTTTTGAAATCAAATATTTATTTTAAAATATCAGCTCCAGATTTTGCTGCGGGAAAGACCTTTGTATACAAGTATGAGGGTTTGCTCTTAAGCGGTCTGCCTCAAGAGGGTCTGGCCAAGGCTGGTGTCAA
>JAOVVF010000004.1:17343012-17355595 GCA_028565595.1 Duopalatinus emarginatus
ACTTTTTTGTTAAGTATATAATTCCACATGTGTTAATTCATAGTTTTGATGCCTTCAGTGTGAATCTACAATTTTCATAGTCATGAAAATAAAGAAAATGAGAAGGTGTGTCCAAAGGTTTATTTCTTTCAGTAATTCCATTTAAAAAGTGGAAATTTGTATATTATACTCATTCGTTAGACACAGACTATATTTCAAGTGTTTATTTCTTTTAATTTAATGATTATAACTGACAACTAATAAAAATAAAATCTGCATCTCCATGAAGTTGGTCAGCAGCAGGAAGCATGAAGTGCTCTAAAACTTCCTGATAGATGGCTGCGTTGACCTTGGACCTCAGAAAACACAGTGGACCAACACTAGCAAATGACATGGCACCCCAAACCATCACTGACTGTGGAAACTGACCCTTTGTGTCTTGCCCTGCTTGTGCAAGATGTCAAGTCTTTTAGACAACTGTCAGCAGTCTTCGCCATGGTTGTGTAGACTACAGAACTGGACTCGGAGACCATTCAAAGGCCTTTGCAGGTGTTTGGAGTTAATTAGCTGATTAGCTGTGTGGCACCAGGTGTCTTCAATATTGAACCTTTTTACAATATTCTAATTTTCTAAGATACTGAATTTGGGGTTTTCATTAGTTGTCCGTTAAATAGTCATATTATTAAAAGAAATAAACACTTGAAATATATCAGGCTGTGTGTAATGAATGGGTATAATATACAAGCTTCACTTTTTAAATGGAATTACTGAAAGAAAACAACTTTTTGACAAATCTGTATATGTGTATAATTTACATACCTTCATTTCTGTGTCAAGTTTCATTTTGGCGTCATCAATGTTTTTCTTCAGGTTATCTATTTCACAGCTTTCAGTCATAATCTGGATTATCAGGTCATTCTGTAAATGAGTATCTTAGTACTTTAGTTATTGGTCCTGGACTTGTCTATGATAAAAAAAATCTATTATAAACATACAAAAAAACAACAAAAAAAAACACCTGCATTCCTATTTATCATTCCATTTAGATTATTGATATTCTGCATTTGAGCTTTATTATATAAGTACTTTCCATTTTTCCAGCCCCCCACCCCCCTTACAAGGGAGTGGATGTTTGTCTCCCTCTACTGTTATATCATTGTTTTCCATTGAGAAGTTGAAACAGCTGACCTTTGTACTTGAGAGTTTCCCTCCTCGTCTTTGCCTGTTTCTTCCATCCCTGGCCTGTAGTTGCTGAAACAATTTGTTGTAAAATGTCTCGAGTTCCTGGCGAAGGCTTTTCAAGTTTTCTTCCAGTGGTGCTGTGGCCTTTTTGGTGTCAAAATACCTTCTCTTCCATTTGTCTCGTGCTAGGTTGTTTGTGGTTTACAGGAGAAGACCGATTTTGAGCTAAAGTCGTAATGTATGTGATTTAGAAATTCAACTAGTTTTGACTAAAATAAAAAAATTAAAAGTAATGCATACCTTGGTTCCTACAGTGTCTATTCCAGGCTATCAGTTCTTTCCCTTTTTTTAGAAGTTCTTGTCTTGTTCTTTCTAACTTTTTTCTTTCTTCTTTGACCAGTCTAATTTCTTTCAACAGTTCATCTCCTAGGTAAGTAACCACATTTAATTTATTTTTCATTAGTCAACTCTATTTCACTAAAATTTGAGGTTGGTATAATATCTCACGGTTGGTTGAATGTTCAGGAGTGGTCTTTTGCCCATGCAGAGACTGAGAAAGGGCACTAGGAGCTGGATCACACAAAACAGGAACTGTAGGTTCGGCTCTTCCCACACAGACCTGCTATGAAAAGAAGCAAACAAGGCACTTTCTGCAATAAAGCCTTTTATGCATCTTCACTGCACATGGGACAGGAAAGCAACCCTGCTGGAATTTTAGCCAGCCCCTAAAGGTCATAGTGTCTTTACAAGGATCAGGCATTTATGAGACTTCCCAGGTCTTCTGGAAGAACTATTCAGAAATGTGTTCATGAATGTTTATTGCAGCTTGAATTTAAAAAGAAGAATAGGATCCCCAAACTGCATATCTTACCTCATCACCTGGTTTCTTGATGGGTGGCTTCAATGTTGGAGACAGTGTTGATTTTCTAAATGTAGAACAATGTGGATAGTTAATGTCTGTACAGCATATTTTCATAACAACTCCAGATTTTACAATATTACCTTCCTTGAGAGTGGAATAACCCGGTATCCGGACCCTCTAGTATATCTGTTACTCCAGGATCCCTAGTAAAATTTCTTTTGTAACAAGGCTTTATGTCATTTTTCTCCATTTCGTTTGGAGTTTGTTTGATGGGGGACATGTCTGCATAAAATATTTATACTGCATTAATTATTTGTAATTTTGAATACCCATGATAGTTCAAACCACATGTATGACAATACAAAGCAGATCAATATAAAAAGGACTGCCAGAGTTTATAACTTAAACATTAATTGTTACCATGCTGCTCCTCTTGAACATTCCAGCACATTTTTGATGGTTTATTCCATATGCCATCTTCACATCCCAGAGAGTCTTCCTCCCTCTCCTCCAAGGATTCAGAGCTACTCTCATTTTCTAGACTGTGGCCTAGGACATACTGCTGGGGCCCTTGTTTGATTAGTGGGAGTTTAGTAGGCTCTTTTGTCTGGCCAGGTGCAAAAATGGGTCTAGGAGGGTAACATGTCTGAGACTCGGTGTTGTAAAGGACAGTGTCTGAACTTAGAGACCTGGAGCAAAGGCTATTGGCATTCTCATCAAGTGGCAGTAGGTAGAGTTCTGGGTAAGGGGACTGAAATATGGGCATAATAAATAAAAATATTGATAAATAAATAATATAATATAATAAAAATACTGATTATATAAGAATTATGCAGACAGAATACAAAATGACAAATGTTGCACAGATACCCATTCTGGTGAAATACTTACATAAGGTGGAGCAAAGGATTTTGCTTTCAAATCTTTTTCTTGTTTGGCCTTGACCTGGTATAAACCAAATTCAGACATTACATATTAAATAATTGGAATAATTGGAATGAATTTGGAATTGGAATTTGTGCTGCTTTTAATTAATATACATTTTTATTAACTTAGAAGAGAAAAAATAATATTTATTATTAAATATAATCTTTATTTCTTTATGCTACTCACCATTGCTAGGCTTCTACCAACACATTTTAGGAAGCAATATCTGTCAATGACCCTGTCAGGAGCAAGCAACGACCCAAGTTCTCCTCTAATTGCTTTTAGACTTATGTCTGGATAAACTCTGAAATATGAATATGAACACTAATGTGACTACAATGATTTGAGGTAAATTATTTAAACAGTACCTTATACACACAGTCTCATTTTTTAAGGCTAGGAATCCCTTTAACTGTAAGATAACATATTTGAACTAAGGAGCTTTTAATTCGTGGACTTCAATTCAATTGAATTTTTTTTGCACAGCGTTTTTAACAATGGATATTATCCCAAAGCAGTTTACAGGGTTATACATTTACAGGAATTTTATCCCTGGTGAACAAGCCAGTGGTGATAGTAGAAAGAAAAAACTCCCTGAGATGATAAGAGAAGAAACCTTGAGAGGAGCCAGACTCATCAGGGAACCCATCCTTATGAATAGTGCAATTATAAAAAAAAGTTATAAGTCTACAATTAGGGCCACGTTTAGGGCATTACTCATATGGCCACTTGATTTTAGTATAATAAAAAGAACTAGGTTATAAATGTAACAGGTTGATAATGGTGTGTTGTTATTTTTTTTTTCCACAACTGTAATAACATTAATAATTATGGTCACCAAACTACTGCCTTTCATCATGCATCCCAAAACAAGCATCCAGTAATCTTTGAACCTTCTTTATTTATTTATTTGCTGGCTCACCTGATAAATCCTACTGATATGAAGCTGTCTATGGCTTCGACTGACACTTTATTCAACCTTGAGTTCCACTGCTCATCTGGGACAAAGAACACATGGAGCTCCACACACTGCTCCCAGCATAAACATTACACAGATGAACTCAAGACAAGCAGTTGTATGTATTATACAGTGATGATAAACATAAAAACAAGGGTAATAATAAAAGGGTTATTTCATTATTGCATTCAAATTCATTAAATAATTTACATTACTTAAATATCTTATTATATGAATATATTTTGCATTTTGTGTTTACATTATTTTACGTTTTGTTACTTGACCAATATTATAGGCTAATTGTCTAATACATTTACATAAATATAAAACATTCGAATAATTACTTCATGGATAATATTAACTTTCTGCCCTTTAAAGTCAGAAGAACAGCCTGAGCCCTTGTGACATACCTCTGAGGTTGCGGTCTTCTCACGCATGTAACAGTTCATTGTGCTATTTAATTTTCAGTGCTCTTTGTAATTCTTCAAGATGTAGAGACCAGTTTGGTTTGACTGGCTTTAACTGAATGAAGCCTCCTTATGCACCGTCTCGAAGTGGGTGTGGGAGAGTGCTAAGTAACAATCTTGTGTACTCAAACAGTGACAGTTCATTTAATGGTCCTTGTTTTTTCCCCACTACAATAACTTATTTGTAGAGACCGAAGGAATCCTAACAAATTTGATCAGTTTTACTTAATCTACTCTGTACACAAAATATTGTTAAATTAAGATCAGTATTGAAATTGGATTTGTTTAGATACTACTTTTGAATAATTCTAATTAATAAGTAAGTAAGTAAATATGTAAGCAAATAATTAGCTAGCAAACAACAACTACTACTACTACTATTAATAATAATAATAATAATAATAATAATAATAATAATAATAATAATAATAATAATAATAAAAGATGCATTTTTGCAAGAAAATGTGACTGATACACATCTCAGTTTTTAAAAGTTAAAATGCAAATCTGCAAATGTAAAAAGACTACCTGTTAGATAGAACTAATACAAGCCAATCGGAAGTATGACATCTTGAAGACAATGTCCCAACCAAAATTTTTAAATATCTGATTAACTTTGTAGCAACCACAGATTGAATCATTTAGAGAGTCCACTGGCATCTCATATTCCATCCAACATAACAGCTTTGAATTTATCCAATATGATGGGAGCAATGATCATACCAAATCTTTATACCAGAGCAACTTCATCTTAATTATTGGCTGTTTTAGGACACTTGAGCAAAAGTCAAGGCCATGCACTACATAACTTGCTGTTTCTATGCAGGTCTGCTGGTTGTGCTAAATTCCGTTATTTTTCAAGCACAATGAATAAGCAAAAATATTTCAAACCAAATGAACCATTTAAATGACCTAGGAAAAAATAGTAACAGAAAAAAGCATGCCAAAAACAGGGCTTTAGCACAGCTGATGCTCAGGCCCTAGTATATAATAATAGGCCCTAGTAATAATTCATCCTCAGTTCTATGTGCAATACTTTAAGATTATAAGATTAGGGCATTATTCTATACTCTTGTACTTTTTAAGTCCTTTTAAGTACATTTATTTTTGTACTTGTCCATTCTACAATGTTTGCCAAAAGTGTGTGTACATATGATTATTATACTCATTTGTCCTTGTTACACATATTTATTCACCTCTCCCCTGTACTGTAATAACCTCCGAGCTTTCCACTAGATTTTGCGGCATGTATGCAGGGACTCATGTCTGTTAAGCCGTAAGAGCATTGTCAGGTCAGTCACTAACGTCAGGTGAAGTGACCAGGTGCAGTCACTGTTCCAGTTCATCATAAATGTGTTCACGTATGGTTGGGTCCGGCTTCTTCCCTTTAAACCTTGGCAAACCATTTCTTTAGTGTTTACTTTGTTTCACAGGCAGTGTCATGAGCCTCTTAGTTCAATGATTCATTGACATTTCAGTGAATACATTCATACTGTTTAGGGGTGTAATACATTATTTGAATTTAACAGATCACAGAGGGTTGACACTACATGTGTGTATTGGGACTGTATGGTTTCCTGTTCAATAAGCCACGCTTCTTCAGAATATACCAGACACCTTCTTCCATAATATCTGGATAGTCAAAATCACAACACATTATAATATATTATAATATACACTCAAACCTTTATTAGGAACACCTGCACACCCATGCATTTACCCAAACTATTATCTAATCGGCTAATTGTGTGGCAGCATTACAATGCATAAAACCATCCAGATACGGCCAACAGCTTCAACCATCAGAATATAGAATAATGTGATCTCATCAACCTCCATTGAATAGTAGTTCTGCAGTTCGGCTGAAATGTCTTGTTGATGAGTGCAGTCAATAGAGAATGGTTCAAGCTGACACAAAGGCCTTACCTGTACAACCATGCTGAACAACTGTGGTGAGCAGAAAAGCGGCTTGTCAAATCTTGATGGAGATGACCTACAACAGGAGACGACCACATAGGGTTCTGCTCCTGTTAGGCAGGAACAGAAAGCTCAGGTAGCAGTGGGCTCAGGCTCACCAAAACTGTACAGTTAAAGACTGGAAAAAAGGGGCCTCGTGTGATGAATCTCGATTTCGGCACACACGTAGCAGGGTCAGAATTTGGCACCATGATTCATGTTTCCGATCTGCCTTGTGTCGACTGTCTAAACTAGCACAGGTAGTGTGGGAAATGTTTCTTGGCACACTTTGTGCCTGTTAATACCCATAACTGGTTGAATGCCACACTTGATTAGTGTTGGTGTGGTACAGTGGTAACATCACTGGCTCCCATGTGAGAGACCTGTGTTTGATTCCCGTTCTGGGCAGCCAGTCTGTGCTACACCAATAAGAGTCCTTCGGCAAGACTCTTAACACTACGTTGGCCTCCTGTAATACCAGTAACGTTGTAAGTCGCTCTGGCTAAGAGCGTCTGCCAAATGCCATAAATGTAAATGGAAATGTGTTGCTGACCAAGTCCCTGTTCCTGTTGACCATACCTTCATACCCACAAGTTACCAATCTCCAAATGCTGTCAGACTGGACATGACATGACAGTGTTCTTCAGTGGTATTGAGATGATAGTGTTCCTAATAAAGTGGATAGTTGGTGTATATCACAGTGACCAGCTGCACATCTGAGACACATTTTGTCAACATCTAAGACACCTCTTTTAATTCATCCAGTCAGTAAATCTCCATTTAAACAGTATACACTATAAAAAAGTGCATTTTTACAAGAACTTGATCAGGTTTTTTTGCAGATACTTGATCTGAAATATAATCAGTATCATATCAGGGTGACATTTTATCCGGCCGTATCTTCAGAGATGGAATTTTCTTCTGCTGGTGTCCATTTCATGGCGCTGAAACAAAATAGGCATTTTTTGGTTAAAAAACAAAAAAAAATAAAAATCACATTTTTTGCCAACAAATAGGAGACATTTAAACAATTATGCTTAGTAACTCACCTTATGAACCCATTCATACTCCCCAAACTTGGAGTCAAATGTACCCTTCTGCAGAGATCGGAGCTTAAGGGTGAACCGGGGTCCCAGTTCCTGAATGCCAACTTTCTTTTCGTTCTTAAAGATGTATCTGCACAAAAGACGTCACAAAAATGGACAAAAAAAAACACTAATTCGAACAAGAAATGGCCTTGAAACAACACAACCAACTTATTCATACATCTACACAGTTATTTATCAACAGCAGGAGGTTTCTATACCTGTGAAACCTGAAGAAGATGAAGTCGCGCTGGTTGTGGAAAGTGGCAACCTGTCGGCCAACAAATTGTGGATCCTGAGGAAATAATGCAGCAAACAAACGCCCGATGCTGTGGCCGAGTCTAGTGGTGAAATTGTTCAAAATGATCTCTGGGTAGTGTTCTGTTGGTTCCTTTCCTTTTCTCTGTATAGTAAAGAAAGTGTCAAAACGGGTAATAAAAAAAAAAAAAAAAAAAAATTCACCCTCTACTTTAATAGGAACACATGATAATTTTTGTAGTTATCCAATCAGGTGGCAGCAGTACAATGCATAAAATAACGCAGATACAGGTCAAGAGCTTCAGTTCATATTCACATCAAACCATAGAGTGAACCGTGACCTTAACTATGGAATAGTTATTAACACCAGGCTGGTTTAAGTATTTAAATAACAGTTGATCTCAATTTCCCCCCCACACCAGACTCAGTTTACACAGAGTGGTACAAAACATCCAGTGAACAGAGGAGTCTATTGGTGGAAACATCTGGATAAGAGACATCAAATCACCTGGGGCCTCATTTATAACTGTGCATAGATTCTAGAGTGAAAGTGTGTGTACTCGCACCTCCACGCTGCTTCTGCTTTATAAATCACAATCTGCTTCAAAATGTGTGCAGGTAAACCAGCTTCATATTCCGCTGTCTTGCCGCCCACATTTACGCATAAAAGGTCCATGCAGTTAGTGTCAGATAAAGGTAAAATTTAAATAAATTACGGAGTGAAATACACAATCTAGTGTAAAAATAATAACTCATATCGTACATACAAAATAGAATACGCCAAGCACTGAAACTTTAAAATGGCAGACAAAAAAAAAAATATTTAAACAAAGTCTTAATCTTTCCTAATCTTCTCTCTTAATCTTGATTTATGTGATATGAACTGATATCTGCGAGGGCGATTTGCACATTTACTTGTAATTCTCTGTTTTACCACACAATGTGACTAATCCCTGCTCTCTCTCTCCACATTCTTTTAAAGGGCTATGGATACCCCAAACCTTGCTTAAATGTACGCTCATTTTCACACCAAGTATTTCTTTATAAATCACCCTGGTCTTTTTCCAGTCTTCAACTGTCCACTTGGATGAGTCTGTGCCTGTGATGGCCTTAGATCTTTAAATACAGACTCTCTATATAAAAGTCATTATATGTTTTATGCATATCACAACATTCTGTGTAAACCCAACTGACTAAAATACTCCAAATCTGGTACCAACATCCATGTCATGATCAAAGTCACAGAGATCGCACTTTTCCCCCATTCTGATATTTGATGTGTATATTAAACAAAGCACTTGACCTGTATCTGAATGATTATTTTATTGTACCGCTGCAACAAGAATGGTTGATTAGATATATCCACCGTGTAAATAAAATTACAAAGTGTTACAAACCTTCATCTCTTTTCGAAGTCGTACACTGCTGACTTTAAAATGTGCAGTTGGTCCATCAGGAAGGTGACAGAGAACCATACCATCTTTAATTTCATGTTAAGGAATACAGTCAGCTATTTTTCTTATGCACCACAGCATATGTAGGCAGACAAGCTACTACAGACGGGTGACAAATTAAAGGAAAAATTAGTAGTGCTCTTACGCTTTGGGGGTGTTTATTCTGCTGGTACGGTTTGCCCCCAGTTACCCCTCTTACAATCACTGCTACATAATGCAAAAGTCTTACTGACTAATTATTTTTATTCTATAATGAAACATTTATATTCGACTGGAGTAATGTCTTTCACAATGTCTCCACCTCCATCTGCAGGGCACAAGAGACTGAATCACTGAATGGTTTGATAAGTATGAAAATTATATAAATCATATGCTACAGTCTTTACAGTCATTAGGACTCTACCAAGATGAGCATCTATGGGAAATTTTGGACCGATGTTTTAGACCACGCTCCCCACCACCATCATTAAAACACCAAATGAGGAAAAATCCTTATAGCATGATATCCATCCCTCCAGTTCGGTTCCAGAATTATTGGCAATCTTTTCCCCTTTGATTTGTCAACTGTCTGCACATGTTTAATGAACATTGTAACCTGAAAAGCCCTTAGATAAAGGATACTTGGCACTTTTCTGTCCTCATTGATGACCATGAGGTAGGTGAAGTCTCTTGCTTTACACTGAGGAATGATTCTCTTCAGAGCAAGACCTCTTCTGTAGTACACATGTGCATTCGGTATGACTGTTGCTAGCTGATCACAAAATCGTACAGTTCTCTAAAATAAATAAGCAGAATGATATGTGTTAAGCCAAAAACATTATGAACATGCAAGAACGCATTCATTATAAAAAATATATACATTTTCCCATCATGGACCAGTATGTCAAACACTTAGTATAATCCATGCCATCAATAATCAAGATTGTTGTAAGAACAAAGTGGATTCTTTCCAGTATTAGTACAGTATTTCTAAAGTGACAGTATATGTAAACAAACTGAAGTGCCTGAAAAACTGGTACACCAGTCTAATACTTGGTAGCTCCCCCACAGAGCATACACTTCATGAGCTTGTGGAAATGTTCTGTAGGCAATGAACACCATACTTCCTACAGAACGGTCCACAATTCTGTAGTGTAGGATGTATTTCTTCCACTGTGCTTTGCATGGCATCCCAGATGTGTTTAATAATGTGTGTGTGTGTGTGTGTGTGTGTGCGCACATGCGTGCGTGTGTGGAGGTGGATGGCTAGGTTGGTTGTTTTTGTTACTTTGTGATGTCAGTTATTGTGCACTGTGAGTTACTGTAACCAAACACAAATTCCTTGTATGTGTGAGCATACTTGGCCAATAAAGTCCGATTCTGATTCTGATCTGGTGACTTAGGTGGGAATAGCAAAAAAAAAAAACCTAGATGCGTCATTGTCCTGTTAGAAGAGGCCAAACCCATCCGAATGACCGCAGGACATGAATGGGTATAACTCGTTAGAAAGGAGGCACACAGTGTTCACCTCTCAAAGACGTGTAGACATACCAGGGGTCCCATAGAATGCTAGCTAAACACCCCCCCTCACCCCCCCGCTGTATTTTGCATAGGCTGACTTCAGTGTATATGAAAATAGGAATAAACAGAAAGAATTCAAATACACAAATTACAATAAGGTAACACAGTAATGGTAACTGCAGTGATTAGCTTACCCCTCTTGGTCTGTCTGAGGTGGTGATGAGAACCTTTGGGTTTACCAGTTTGTTGAAGTATGCTGAGAACTCATCTGTGCCTTCATCAAAAGCGACCTGGGACATGAAAATGTTCATGAAATGAACAGCATATGGAAAAATGTACATTTTTATAGTACAAAATTTTTTTTTTTTACTAATATACATTTCTGGAAACGTATTCATACCTCCTCATCCTCTGGGTCTACTGTTGTCTCATCATATATCCTCTGATTCTCAATAGTCTTCGGAACTTCTTTTGGCGGTGCCTGCATGTTTATGTAGCACAAAAACCAAAAACAATGAACAAAGGATTACTTCTATTTGCAGGCAATCACAAAACAAACTGATTACTGACATTTACTAAAAGAAAGCACTAGATGATGAACATAAAAATGAACATTCACACACCTTATCACCAAGTGCTTCTCTCTCCTTTTTTCTTTTCTTTCTCAACTGCAGTTTTTGCTGAGGTGGAGAAGCATACAAAATTAGTTTTAGCATTTCAATTCACTGAAATTCTCCACTGCAATGTGCACACATAGTGGTGGGGTGATACAAGACAACATGTTAACTGATGTACATTATGCTATGCAGTCAGTTTCAGAATCAACCATTTTAGCCAAGTCGCCAGTTTCACTCGACATTTTTGCACAGTTAATGATGTTGCCTAAAAACATTCTTGAATCTTGAAACGTAACTGTGGACAGTAGCAAACAATGTAAACGGAGTCAAACTGCATTTTGAGATCTGTTCACTCTCACCAAAGAGTAGTCAAACCATTTACCCACCATATTGTAAGCCATCAGAGAACTAAATAAGAATCAGCTTATTCCCACCAGTGTTGCCAACTCCTCAGTAAGGAAAAAAAATATTGGCTGTCCTAAGAGCTGTTAAATCATGTCATCCCATAATGTTGTGGGAGAGAAGAAAGTGAGTAAAAACACACTAAATATGTTAGAATTATTCTGTTAAAACTTCCGGTGGTGTCTTAGTGAGAGGCTGCATGTGTGTGAGGCTCGCTGCTAAACGCTGCAAACTAGACCAATAAACAGAGTTTAACTCGTTTTCAACACACACACTTTTGCTGGGCATCATGCCACCGAAAAACGCCAAATCTAGCCAACAACCAGGAAAAACTATTCTCTATTTAATGAAATTGGGTATTTTTCATTTCTTTATTAAAAAGAATATCAACAAATAAATTTATTTTGCAATATTAGACATGATGTTGGGCTTAAGATCTAATAGAAAGACATAAATGGCTTGTTTGCATTTTTGTTTTTTATATTTGGCTTTTTGTTTTAGTTGCATCAGGTCTCCACCGAAACTAAAGCAGCAGTGTGGAATAGCTGAATGGTTTCTGACAAAAGTAATATCAACCATTCAACTGACCGTACAGCGTACCTTATTCCATACAAGGAATCTTGAATATGTTTTGGGGTTTGTCATATCCTCATGACAATGCCACACCCAGGGGCAGTAAGAAAGCCCAGATAAACAATACAACACTAGTTGTGTATGTAACTGGTCCCAGAATTTCACCATCCTTTGCAATTTATCCAAGGTTCACAAAAAGTGTGTGTTTTTAAATATGCGAGGCGATCTAGAAAAAGACAGCAAGAAGTTGCTATGATTCAATTCTAGAAAGGAAGATAAAAGTGAGCAAATATCTGGTTTTAACCAAAATTGTGTTTTTTTTCTGACAATAATATTAATTCGATATCTCAGCCTCAAGAAAAC
>JAOVVF010000004.1:17362466-17376608 GCA_028565595.1 Duopalatinus emarginatus
TAATCACTAATTGTTTCAGCCAATATACGTTGTGTAAAAAGTATAATTATTATATTGTAGATTTTGTATACTATTCAATTTTTAGTGCACATATACTGTTCAAAGCAAAAGGTTGCATCCCATCATGGTTTTTGGACAAAAAAAATCCAAATAAAATTACAACCAAAGTCATTTAAAAAGCTGATGAAGGCATGTTAAAGACATTGGCGGTGATTTTACTGTTAAAAGCTGGACATTCAGGTCCTGAGTTGCACAACGTGAACTTTCACCCTATCAAGATCAGATGAGTTTAAACGCTGACAATGCTACTGTCGTCCATGGCTGGGAAAACTGGTTGTTCATATATACTCAGTGATGATATGATGATTTAGTGATATACTCTCTTTTTGCTGTGAGCAGCAGTCTGTGAGCACATGTATGTGGAATAAGCATATTGTGCTTTCTTTAGAGTGTGTACTTGTCTTAGGGAAGTGTGTCTTAGCTTTCTCTACTCCTGCCTGGTAGCTGTTGTGTGATGTGGAACATTAGGCTGTGGATGGGAATGGACATGACAAAACTGGGCAGAAAAACATGGGGTTGGGTGGGGATTCAGTGTATTAGAGAATATTTTGTAGTATTAATATTTAACATACACTCTTTTGCCATTTAGGCTATAAATGAAATTTCTCTTCTTCATTTTTTTTAAAACAGTGCAACCCCCCGGCATAGGCATGCCCATTTGAACCCATTGCAAAATGCAAAAATACACAAAAGATACCACCCCCTAAATATAATCTTTTGCCCTCAGTAAATCCTGCTTCTGTTGAAGTACAGAGGGAAGAGTCACACATACTCAGTGCACCTATTAACACATAGAAACATGACTACGCCAAACCAGGTATAACGTTTATTTTTTTATTAAATTAAATTACATTTTATTAAATTAATTATTAAATTAATATTATTCAATTAATTTTTTTATTAAATTAAATACTTGACATCTGCATAAAGGAATATTGTAAATTGAATATTATTTTCTGTGCTGAATGTTTAACTCTGAGTTATTTTATTTTGCAGTGCGCTGAGTTTGTGAGAACAGGTTATGGGAAGAATCATGTTAAACTTCTATACATCCGGCGGGAGAGGAATCAACACTACATAATGGAACTAAAAGCCAATGTGCAGCTTACTCTAAACTCTCGGAAAGATTACCTCACTGGAGACAACTCGGACATCATCCCAACTGACACTATCAAAAACACTGTCCATGCCCTGGCCAAGCTAAAAGGAGTAGGTGTAATATTTTGAGACATTTGAGATTGCTATGGGATTATGTCATAGAGTATAGGTGTTAATTTGATACTAAAATAGGCTTATTGTTTCAGATTACTGTCTTTCCAGAGAAAGTGCACTGGAAATGTTTACCTATCCTCTCCAGGGTTAAAGTTTCACACAGCAAATAACAGACCTTTTTACCAATGAATGAAAACTGGGTTACAGTGGATTTATTTAAATGGTTTCTCAATATAACAAATAAAGGAGCCATGTTTTTTGCACCGTTCTCACATTCTACTTGTCAATATAGTAGAATATAGTAGAATATACAATAGTACCTGAAATCATGCAATCACATTGAATTAAAATTCATTACAATTTAAATTTAATTAAAACAACTGGATTTATTATATTAATAGTTTATGTTATGTATAATAATATTCTTATATTATTACAGCAATTACCTGTACATGTTCTCCACAAATGAACGTCATTTAGCATTACATTATAGTTTTATACCATACTTTGCCACCTAAGGTTTACTCCCTATTTGCACAGCAACTATTTAAAAATATTATTTGCACATCATGTCACTTTGCACTTTCTCTACTATCTCTTCATTCACTATTACAGTCCATATACCATTCTAACATTTACTGTCCTGCACAGTTATGTTTATTTACCTTATTTCTCCTATATTTGTTGCTTTACCTTTTATTTCTACTATTGACTTATCACTACACTGGAAAAGTAGCCGACAATGTTTCATTTTACGGTACAAGCCTGTATTGGTATAATTACAGTAAAGTTTAACAGAATTGAATCATACAGTTTCTAGTAAAGTAGATGTTACCTAAAGGTCAATTAATGATGAGCCATAGTAAATGAATAGTATTTTAAATTGTACACAAATAAAGTATTATATGTCAATGTATAACATTCTCGATCGGTTTGTTTGCAGGTTAAAACCATTGAAGGCTTTGCCTTGGACATCTGCAATCATTTCCTGACAGCATTCCAACATGTAACACGAGCAAAGGTCGACATTGAGGAAGCTCCATGGAAGAGGCTTGAAAAGGTAAAAAGGATGATCACAGTTATTGCTGGCTCTTTCCCATATCCATACATATAATGATAATAATAAGCAGGTAATTAAGTATTAATTATTTTGCAGAATGCAGTGGAACATGCCCATGCATTCATCTTCTCTCCGGAATCTTGCCGCTTTTGTGAGGTTGAACAGTATCGAAATGGTCAGAACAATAAATATTTAATATATAACATCTATAGTCAGGAGAATATGTTTAAAATACATTTTCCAAATGAGATCCCAATACAGCATGAACTAAATATTATAGCATCTGGATACCACTGTTGTTCATTTTTTCAGAGAACGCAGTGGTCCACAGTGGAATCAAGGACATGAAGGTTCTCAAGACCACACAGTCGGGTTTCGAGGGCTTCCTGAGAGACCGTTTCACTACACTGCAGGAGGCCAAGGACAGAGTCTTCTGTACCTCTGTCTATGCTAGGTGGCGCTACAGCCAGTCCTGGGAAATAAACTTTGACTTTGCATGGTAAATATAAGAAAAAAATTTGAATTCATTTTGCATAATGTAAAATACTACAAAATTTATTAGGTGCCTGTAATGAATGCTGCCTTTGCAGGAAAACTGTAAAAGACAGCATCATTGAGAAATTTGCTGGCCCATTTGACTGTGGGGAGTATTCACCATCGGTCCAGAAGACTCTCTATGATACTCAGGTTCTTGCTCTTACGAGACTGCCAGAGGTAAGTCAGACTGATTTGATAGTCCTTTACAAAATCTGGGTTGCAAAAACAGACTCAATGTTTTGCATATTTATATCAAGCTAATTTATATTGTCTCATAGATCGAGGAGATCGAAATCATCATGCCGAACCAGCACTACTTTACAATCGATATGACAAAGCTGGGACTTCACAATAAGGATGAGGTTGGTTTCTAAGCATGTTAAGGTTATACTTATACACTGTTTTATTTATTGACTTATAAGCTAAGTTACCAGGTAACACATCTTAAGTCCTCTTGATTATAGCCCACTCTTTGACTGACTTGATGTGCAATTCAGTTAGGGTTTGACCTCCTGTAAATAGAAAGTAAAGTATTTATAAAGTAAATAAAGTATGCACCGACTTAATCATTCAACCTGGATATTGAAAGCATCAGTGTTGTGTTCTAGTATGGATGAAAGCTGTGTGTTAAAGTCAAATAAATAAAAATAGTTATTATCCAATCTGTTTAAATAAAACAAATTCTGCAATTCTCCAGCACAGAGGATGAATAGAACTGTTTTAAGTAGCTTTTATGTGATTGACACAAGATCAGGTCATGTGTCCTTCATGAAAATACTGGCTGGCATATAGGAGCAATATATTTATTTGTTTACCTAGATGCAGGCAATGACATAACCCAGACAGTGTGATTTACTCAAAATGCTTTCATGGAAATTTCTTTTCAGCATTTATTATTGTGAATATTAAATCATGTGACTTGCATATGTAGTGTATTAGGGAGGTGATCAGTTAATAGGATAATTAAAAAGAAATCTTTGTGATAAAACACACAGCAGGCAAAATAACATTTGTAATGCAATGATGATTTATCAATTATTTAAATAGATACATTTATTAATTTATAAAATACAATGCCAAATAATGTTATTTTGTTAATTAGAAGGTAGAATAACATTTCATAAAACATTCGCAATTGTTAGGAAAAAAAAAGAACAAACACCTCATATTATCACACAAATCTTGTCCATTTTGTAAAAATAATGGTAATGGTCTGTTTGTAACGTGAAAGCTTTTATCAGTGAGCCGAGCCAAAAGATCACAAAAAAGATTACAAGGATTAATTTGCTAGTCATTAGGACAGAAACTTAGCCTCCCAAGTTTAAGTTCAATGCAACCCTTTAAGTGTTATAATACTTTAAGACCTTAATTTTTTTTCTTTTTCAGGTTCTTCTACCTCTTGATAATCCAGCAGGGAACATTACAGGAACTGTACGCCGGAAACCACAGTCCAAACTCTGAAACTATTCAGCAAAATGGGGAATCCACAAACAAGTCTTAAAAGACTTGGATAAGCCACAGTAAAAACGAATCAATAAAATAATAACATAAATGAAGATGAAAAATATAGTTTAATTTAAAAAGATCTGAATTGGTCAAGATGGCTCTGAATGCACCAAATACTAGTCACATTTAATAAATAAGAGGTTTAATAAATAAATCAAAAGGGGACATGTATACATATCATTATTAAAATCCTTTAAATCTGTTTTTTTTCAAGAAATATCAAAATATCTATCACTAATTGTAGGTTTGTGACATTAGATATGAACTTAATGTAAAGAGAACAGATTAAATGTTACATGGATTCCTTTAATTCCTTGTATAATACGGTATTATTGCAGATGCAAACGGTGCAGGAAAACACTGCACAAAGAATTCGAACCAAGCTAAATATAGTGATACAAAAAAAGAATTTGGGAATCCAGTTATGGACCTTGCATTTAAAGCTTAGGGTCGTGACCCCTTACTTTATCACTGGAATGGTAACTAGGATAATGGTCAAGTGAGTGCCTTTTTTTTTTTTAATTCAAGCACAATTTATTGCAAACATCTGACATTCAGTGAATCCTCTATTGCAAGAAATACGTTTTGAATGGATGATGTTAAAAAGACACAGAACTTCCGTACCGGCATCAGAAAGACCAATTTCTAGTCCATCATCAAGATGTGTCAAAGTACAGCTTCAGAGATTACTGACTCAGGTCAAAATCATGTCAAAATCAATCAGTAAGTAGTTATTCACATCTACTTCATCTACATGTCTTATAATGTAATTAACCCAGTTAAACACAAAACGGAGCCTGGTTTTAATCAGGCTCTAGCTACCTGTTCCACTGCTTAAAAGTCCTTAGTTAAGTATATTTCAAATAACCTTTTCATAAAAACACATAGAGCTGCAGCATGGTTAGTTTTCATAGCCGAACACAATCGTGTGTGCTATAACTTATTTATAACCATTAAAGACTTAAATACCTTCAAGGAGAAGAGGAAGCAAGCACCAACAAAATAACTGATCCACCACTCCTTTAGTCACTTTTTATATACAGATCCATAATGCAATATGGTCATTTTCCATAAAACCTCTAGAAATTGGTTACACCTAGCAACACCTCACACGATAGTGTTTATCATCTTAGTGCCAAATACTTTCACACAACAATTTACATTAAAATTTTTTAAAAACTGCAAACAAAATTGAGAATTGTTTGAAATATTTACATGTTTGCAAAGGGTCTTTTTTTTTAAACAAACTTCAGTCATAACACCAGTCCAAACACCCCCCACCCACCAAAAAAGAGACAGAATTGTACTTGTACAACTAATTCAGAAAGAAAAAGAAATTCACATTAAAGTTTTTTTCATGTATTTGCCCACAAGGATGCATAAAACGCACACGAGGACATGGCCTTGTCTTCAGTCTGCAGTTACCCTGCTGTTCCATGGCGTGATTGTCTTCCAAGGCTCGGCCCCTCTGGAGTGCTATGACGCATTGCTTTTTAAGTGTTGGGTCTGAAGAGGCTTCACGTGGTACTCGTAAATCTTCAGAGCCGGCCCCAGTTTTATTGAGAGTCCAGTCAGAACGTCATTACGAGTCATTAACAAGAGAGACTTGCCATCGATTTCCTGTAGGAAGAAAAGGTTCAAATCATATGACACCAAACTACTCAAGAGAAATAACCTTGTTTTCACTCATCTCTCATTTCACCATGCAGTTGTGACATAGATTCATATATTTGCCAAAACCAAAATTTCAAATCATAATATATTTATCACATAACCTTAGGGAAAAAACAGCAAGCTGCTAAACTCCTAACTGCTAACCTAGAAACCTACTTTGACTACATTTACGGCATTTGGCAGACAATCAACACTCTTATCCAGAGCGATTTACAAGGTTACTGGTATTACAGGTAGGCCAACATAGTGTTAGGAGTCTTGCCCAAGGACCCTTATTGGCATAGCACAGACTGGCTGCCCAGACCGGGAATTGAACCCAGGTCTCTCACATGGGAGCCAATGATGATACCGATGTACCACACCAACCACTAACAGGTATACAGAATACAGAAAGCAAATGCAAACAAATAATTCCTATACACAGATCAGCCATAGCTTTAAAACCACTGACAGCTGAAGTAAATAACATTGATTATCTCATTACAATGGCAGCGGTCACTGGTAAAGTGATGGAAACAGGGTAAAGTGACAAATGTAAGGATCTCAGTGAGTCATCACGTCTTATAGAGTGATCCTGGTATGCAGTGTTTAGCACCTACCAAAAGTGATCCAAGGAAGCACAACCAGTAAACTGGCAACAGGTTCATAGTGCCCAGGGCTCATTGAAATGCTTGAGGAACGAAGGCTAGCTTGTCTGGTTCAACCCCACAGAAAAGCCACGTAGCACAAATTTCTGAAAATATGAATGTTGTCTGTGGGAAGAAGTGTCAGAACACTCAGTGCATCTCAGACTGTTGGGCTGTGTAGATTAGTCAGAGTGCCCATGCTGACCCATGCCCACCACTGAAGCACCTACAGTGTGATTTTTAGTATTAGAACTGGACCATGGGGCAATGGAACAAAGTGGCCTGGTCTGATGAATCACGTTTCCTTTTACATTGTCTGGACGGCACTTACCTGGTGAAGTGATGGCACAAGGGTGCACTATGAGTGTAAGCTGGAGGCTGGCAGAGAAAGTGGGCAATGTTCTGCTGGAAAAACCCTGCATCCTGGCTGTCATGTGGATGTTACTTTGACACATACTACCCACCTAAACATGGCTGCAGACTAAGTACATCACCTTATAGTATATTCCCTCATGACAGTGGGGACAGGATAATGTTCCCTGCCACACAGCAAAGGGTGTTTGAGGAACATAACAAAAAGTTCAAGATCTTGATATAGCCTCTAAATTCTACAATCAGGCATCTGTGGGCTGTGCTGGACAAACAATCGCCCCAATCGGTGGAGGCTCCACCTTGCAACCTAAAGGTTCAGCGGTGTTAAATTTTCAGATCTGGTCAGAAGGTGGTGACTGATTTTTCCAATATATATAAAACAGAAGATCTTACAGTTAATAAGAAGATAAACCTACAACTACAGTACACTGTACATAACTAATTCAAAAACTGCAAAAGTTGAAGGTTGGTAGGTTGAAACTTTCTGTATGTAAAAACTGCTGGGTCAACGATTATAACAGTCAGAAAGTGAGCTGTAATTTAAAGCTAATTTAAAAATGTCGGAACACCCTCAGGGCAGCCTCTGGTAAGAGTTAGGCAACAAAACAATAATTATCGCGATATAATGTTTCCTTGATAGAAGTATAAAAGGTAGTCGATACCATGTCGATAGAATTAGTTCTGCCTATGTTTTGACAGACACCATTAATAGCCGAATGAGAATAGTCCCACGCCAACCCAAATAACGTGGCTGAACTAGAGTTACAGCGATTTCAGGTTTAATTGATGCACACAGCATAGAGCATAGGCGGAGCAGCAGCTTAGCCCACATGCTAATGTTACTGCAGGCGTGCTTGCCAGTTAGGGCTGGGGCATTGCAAAGTTGGTCGCACCTACTGAAAGCATGGATTTATCCAGACCACAAGTTGCAGCTACAAAAATTCGCCCACATGCATCTAAGGTGTGGAAGAACAGAAATGCAACAGCTACAGACACAGTGTGGTGCTTTGCCAGTTTTGCATAGTGGAGATGGCGTATTACAACAGTACAACTGCTCTGCACATCCCAGAGTGCTTCGTCAACTCACTCACACAAGAGTAAAAATTAGCTGTTAGATTAATCAATAAAATATAATCGATAGGTGCAGCCCCAACGCCAGTATTAATTCACAACTCTGTCAATGTTAGTTTTATTTGTATAGAGGTCGATTTTTGAGATTTTATTTTGTGTTAATTCCTACTTTTTATTCAATTAGAATTTACTTTGTTTTTCTGCAAAATGTGAAAGCTTTAAGATTTTATAATTTAAAAAATTAAGATATAATATCAAATCAGAAATATTGATTTGATTTATATCGTTATTTGATATATCGAAATCGACTGATATAAAAAAAAAATATTTTGATAAAAAAAATAAAAAATAATCCACATTGCCCAGCCCTACTCTTAATGACTATTTCAGAAAGCTGTCCCATAAGTACAAACTGAGGAACACTTTATGGTACCTGATGGTACAGAATATAAATGTATGTCAATGTATACGTTTCTAGCTGAAGTCTTGCTACAGATTTCATGTGTATACATCGTCTGATGTACTTCACCTATTATACAGGACATGTGAGAAGCCTTCATAATTTTAACATATTACCATAAAAAAAATAAGTGAAGTGTCTAAAAACAAAAGCAATATAGGCATTTATTCTACCTGATCCTGGAAAGCATTGGCTTGCTCCTCAAATCCAGTAGCTTTAAAATAATTGACAACGTCGGCTACAGCCCAGTGGGCAGGGTCGGGAAGCTGCCCGTTCTCCACCGTACTGTAAAAATAAAGAGAAAAAAAAAAAAAACATTGATTAAACCTCTTTAATTCCTGTGCAAAGTATTAATATCATCACAACTTGGTCACCATGTACAAATTAATTTATTTAACCCTAATGATACCATACCATAGTCATACCATAATTATTTTAATAAATAAACGTATCCATTACTGTCAGCAACTAATATGAACATATGCATTAAACAATTTGGTGGCATGGTGGTGCTGTGGGTGGTGCTGTTGCCCCACAGCAAGCAAGGCCTTGGTTCAACTTTCCAGCTGAGTAACCAATGTTCTTTTTCTATCGAGTTTGCATGTTCTCCCGTCTGTGTGGGTTTCCTCCGAGTGCTCTGGTTTTGGTTTTTTTTCTGCAGTCACATGAACTGGAAATTCTAAATTAACCCTGGTTGTGAGCATGTATTAATGTGTCAGTTGGTCTGCTTTATGATCTCTCTAGGGTGTTTCCCCACTTTCTGCCCAGTGAGCACTGCGATACATACCCCCTGTCCCCCCTATAAACCAGTAGTAGGATAAGCAGCTAAGATAAATGACTAAGAGTGAGCTTTGTACTCTGAAGTGCACAAAACTGATTAATGAATTTATCTATCAAATGCTTTCAAAATCAAACCTGCATCAATCCTGCTGTGGTAATACCACTTCCTCTGAAGCATTTCCAAACATTGCTTTCAATAAGAAAGCAAACGCACTGAAGAATGATTAAAGCTCTGCCATGCAGCAAGCAACATTATTTAATGGCATCTCTTGTGTTTCTTCAAAGTAGGGAATTGGATTCTTCAATTCTTGAATTCTTCAAGGTGAGGATAGTCAGTTCAGCAGTCAAACCTGACCAGCTCTGAATAGGGATGTAGCAATACCAAAGCTGGCATGGAATATCATTAACAAAGTCCGACACTGTGCTTATTTACTTGCAATTGCTCCAATAACTCCATGTGGCATGGACTCCACAAGCTTGCAGAAAAAAAAATGCAGGCAATGGACACCATACTTCCTGTAGAACGGTCCACAATTCTGTTGTATTCCAAAGTGCAGGCTTTCTGTCTTCCACAGCACGTTCCATGTCATCCCAGATGTGAGGAATATGTGCCATGGAATGTCAGCTAAACAAACCCCATACCATTATAGAGCCTTCATCAGCCTATGTATTTTGTAAAGGTTCATCTGTACCAGTTTTTCTGGTACTTTAGTGTATATACCTCGGTACTCAGTTTGGCACAGATGCATCTCAGCTTCTGAAAGGCCTAGTTTTTGTGGTGTCTGGTTAGCTGCAGTGGTTATTCACTAGAGATGATCTACTGTATGTTAGGTGAATTAAGTCTTTATTATTTAGATAGATGTATTTATTAATTCCTAAAAATTTGAATATCACTCAGATGCAGGAGGAACGCAATAGAATACAAATACAAAATAAAATACGAGCGTAGTAGAAGAAGGTGATATTTATAAGGTTATATAGCTGGAGAGAAGAAAGACACACAGTTTAGTACGTACCTTTTGGTTTCCATTGAACCATTTGCCTTGGTTTCCATGACAGCTAGAAAAACACAAACAGACCATTAAGAAGCTGCCAAGACTCGAACTCAACAGTGTGCTTTTGTCCCAGGCTGTGTGCTGTGCTCTTCACTCACCAGCTAATCACTCAAATTAAGCCTGAATTAATGCTTTTTTCATCTGAAACTAAATAATTATAAATACCAAAACATAAATTTTTAACTAAGAGGAATTTTATTTCAACTATAAAAAGAGCCATACAAAAAGACTTCAAAGCAACTAATTCAAACATAGCATACATACTGCAGGTTTCCTCAAATCAAACTTTCAGAGAAAAACATCTCCCAGGAAAGACCATTAACTGAGATGCCTCTGGCCACTGCGATCTACTGAAGATCCTGAGTCGATTAAACACATACCCACAGTTCTACATGTCGACAGCATACAGTTGCTTAGCAACAGGTTTGTTCAGCATTTCAGAATTCAGGTAAAAACGCAAAGCTGCATTTTGCGCCATATTACACAGGCATGTTTTGCACTGACCAGTACAATATTTCATCAGCAAATTTACGGCAAAAAAAAAAATAGATGACAGAAACATATTCAATGGAACTGTCAATGTACTTTCAGGGTCATTTTATTGTCTAGTGTTAAGTCACATCAGCTTTACGGAAATCAGGATTTATATTTGTAACGAGAAAGCCAGAGCAACAAAAAAATGACATGAGGAAGAAATCAGACTCAAAAGGGAACCTGTTCTCTTCTCGGTGACACTCGATAACGGCGTTATAAATCACTACTCTTCCTCAACTGTACATGGTATATTATTAATGCAAAAAAAAAAAAAAACAACAACAGGGTCTGCTGTCCCTACATAATCTACAGCACAGAGAGCTTTCACCCTGACGTGGGTTATTTCCATGTTATGCATCCTGAATTCACTAAGCAAACATGACAATTTTTCAACTTATTAATGAACATGACTTCTAGTCTCACAGTCTACATCTGACTTATAGTCACACCCGATAGCGAACAACATATCCATGAGATGACTTAGTTCCTATTATCATTTGCTCTCTTTTCTCTATAAGTTTTCATGTTACAGAGAATCCAGAAAGTCCTTAAAGACTACAACACACAGACTGACACTATAAAAATTAAATAAACATTTCCTAACAGAAAGCCTCATCTCATAATATACATATATTTAGATTGGTATTAGGGTATGCCGACATGGCAACGTTTAAAAGCAAGCAATGACAGTCAATTAATTATCCTAATCATTTGAACAACAGCCAGGACTACTTTCAAGGCCATGCTATTAGACAAAATTAATAAGCAGCTTCTGGCCAATCACATTTAAACAGAGCTGTGTTATAAAAGCAGACAGTGCTAAGCGTGTTAAAAGTGTGTTCAGGATGATCTTTATGATCACCTTCCGACTGAAGTAAACTGTCAGGTTGACCTTATGTTTGCTTTTCGATTTGGTAGTCATTGCACTATGTAATAAAGTGAAAGCAGCACAAATACACACTCTGCTACTGAATTTCACTTCTACAATTGCATGCACATGCTTCAGTGAATTAACCTTTTTATGAACAAAATACCGCCTGAATCTGAATAAAGCCTAAATTACGCTGGCACATTTTATATAACAGTATAAGTATAATGGTGTGTCCCATTTTTATTTTAGAGAATATAAACCAGTTTTAAACATGCTCATTAGAATAAAGTCATCTTTGGAGTGACTGAAGAAAACAGGTACCTGGTCGTCAAAGTTGAATGCAAAGTTTCATTTGATGTCTTCAGCTCAAACCTCATGGTACGCTCGGTGCCATTGTTTTCACAGTCTTCTCAGCTGTCAAGTGTCTTCAAGATACGTCACTGCAAGGGGACAACATTCAAAACAGTCAAAAAGGCAGTAAAGCGATAAGTGGGGGCAGCTGTGGCTTGAGGTTAACAAACTGGTCTCTATGACTGGAAATGACCTGGTTTGATCCCCTGTACAGACAAGACATCACTGAGACAAGTGCCCTTGAACAAGTCACCTAACCCTATGCTGTAGTAAAAGACAGAGGGTTTGTCCTAGCATCCAGATATTCAGTTCCTGTTGAGGTCAAAACCATCCATGAGTCCAATATGAGCAAAACTGGACTGTTCTCAGAAAGGGGGGGGGGGGATAGCATGCAAATTGACACTAGCAAATCACCAGCACCTGCGAGCTTTAATGCATGAGGAGCTGAGCGAATAGGGCCTTTCTTTGAGTATGTTACACTGCAAATTAGGAAGACGTAATCTGCCTCACCACCCAAAACAATACTGTCATTATTATTATTGTCAGGTTATCATCGTAGAACCAGAGCAGTATCAGGTACAGAGGGTAACATCATTCTCATATCAAAACTGTATCTCAAAATGTCTCTTTTCTAAACCATTCTCCTTAATAACATGTCTCATTAGTCTCATTATTCTTAACTCTGAATTCCAGTTCAGTTCGAAGATCATAAACAATAAAGGACTGGATGTACTAGATAACAGACACAAACCACAATATCTGCAATACTGCATAAGAGCTCGGTCATTTTCAACTGTACCAGCACTGGCCTTTCTAAAACAGCAGACATGATCATAAACTCACAGCATGGATAACAGTGTAAACATACTAAAGAAGTAAGACTTTCAATCCAGTTTCTCCTGAGACGTGACCCTACAAAAAAAAAAAAAAAAAAGATATTCTAACTGACTTTTTAAACAAAGAGACAAAACACTGAAGAAGTCGCAATACTGATGAGTATGTTAGAAACTACTTCTCCTTCCTCCTGCCAGTCACTCTCACTCACTTTCTCCCTCTCTCACACACACACACTCTCTCACTGTCTCACACACACTCTCCTACTTTCTCACACTCACTCTCTTAATTACTCGCTCTTTCTCACACTTACTCTTACTTTCTCACTCTCTGTCACACACACTAGTACATTTTTACTCTTTTTTTCATACATGTCTTACTTTCTTACTCATTCTCTCTCTCACACACACACACACACTTGTACTTTCTCACTCTCACACAGTCTTACTTCCTCACTCTCTCTCTCACACTCTTTCATTAACACTCGTACTTTCTCACTCTCTCACACACACTCTCTTACTTTCTCTCACACAGTCTTACTTTCTCACTCTCACACACTCTCTCATTCACACTCTCTCTCACACACACTTTCTCACTCATTCACACTCTCTCTCACACACTTTCTCACTCTCTCACACACTCTCTCTCCTACTTTCTCTGTCTCTCCCACTTTTTCTCTCTCTCTCTCTCTCTCTCTCTCTCTCTCTCAGTGTGTATGAGACATGGCTGAAATAAAACAAACCAAAACAAATGTCTTGAATCAATTAACTCTAACATAATACTTCTCAGCCAAATTACACCAAATTAAAGGCCTTTCTAGAAATCACATAGCTCGTCTTAATATTTAATTTCTGTTAATGACTTCATGTCCGAAAAGACAACGACTTGGTATTAGTATTACTTTCCACACTAACAATTTACTTTCATTTTTCAGAGCATAAACATATAACAGGATTATAACCATAAAAAAAGAACAGCAGCCATGACCTAGTGGTTAGGGAACCGGTCTTGTGACCGGAAAGTCGTGGGTTCGATTCCCACCTAGGGCTAGACACGACTGAAGTGCCCTTGAGCAAGGCACCTAACTCCCCTAACTGCTCCCCGGGTGCCGTGGTTTGGGGCTGCCCCCTGCTCCGGGC
>JAOVVF010000004.1:17378270-17397737 GCA_028565595.1 Duopalatinus emarginatus
TAGTAGTGTGTGCAGCAGTAGCAGTGTGTGCAGTAAAAGGTGCGTAGTAGTGTGTGTGAAGTACAACTTGTGTAGTAGTGTAGTACTAGTAGTAGTGTGTGTGTAGTAAAAGGTGTGTAGTAGTGTGTAGTGTAGTAAAATGTGTGTAGTAGTAGTACTGTGTATGCAGTAATAAAACACAACATACAGAAAGCTTCACCAGTTTTCAGTCAATTTATTAGTCTTAGATCAAACTATATTTGCATCATACAATGTCCTGTGAATGTGTGGTTGCTATAGAAACTTATAACTTTAACACCACCTTCCAAAAGACCTGTCAAAGCATGCATGCCACAATACCAGACTGGTTAATCTGTATACTGGGAACTCCTCCAAAAGACCTGCTGTTGTGGAGATGATCTGATCTCAGTCATCTAGCCATGACAATTTTTTACTGATTATGTTATAGATTGTTCATTACAGTCGGTTGTCAAAGTTGATGTGTTGAAAACAGGAAAAATGGGCATGCAGGTCTTGTGAGGTGTCCATGATGGAACACCAGGTAGTGGGCCAATGAAGAACAATTGGTGGACCGTCAACAGGTTTATGGACCCCCAAGGTTCATCAACATGCACAGGGGGGAAAGGCTTGCCTGTTTTATCCAATCCCACAGAAGGATATGTTGCTTATGTGCTTTGGTCCCAGATACCACAGCACATCTTATCGTCTTGTGAAGCCCATACTTTGACTGGTCAGAGCTGATTTGTTGGCTGTTCAAACCGGCAGCATTAGTGGTGTGGCTGAACGGTGTACCTGTGTCGGAGCTCAAAACACTTTGGTGGTGATACAGGGAGATTCACCCAAAGAAGCCTTGAACATTCTGTTCTAACTCCAATTAGGATGAATTTGAACCAAAAAATATGCTACACACCTTTGTGTATGTGTAATCGAATGCATTACATGCCATGCTAGAAGTAACTTCTAGTGAATCTCCTGTATTAATATAGCTACTTCATAGATCAAAACCATCTGAAAGTATGATCCAATCGTTTTATATCTGCTTTTAAAAACGCAGAAAAAGCATGTACCTTAATGTTCAGTCAAACTCCACTTTAATGCTGTGTGAAACATTCAACTCTAAATTTTATGGTGATCTGTGCAGCAGATTAGACAAAAAAGTAAGAATAAAAATCAACATCCATTTATAGTGGCCCTGTGGTGCAATGGTTAACGTTGCTGCCTCACTATTCCACTGTCCTTCAATTCGATCCTGAGCTTGGGGTTACTGTCTGTGTGAAGTTCTGCATGTTCTTACTGTCTCTGCATGCGTTTCATATGTATTCTCTGGTTTTGTCCCAACTTAAAAAACCATGGCAGCAGGTGGACAATACATTGCATCTAGATGTGTCTGAGTGTGTCACTGTGCATGTGTGTGTGTGTGTGTGCGCGCATGATGCTCTGCAATAGACTGGTCTCTCATCCATGGTGTGCTTCTGCTTTGTCTAAAGACAAAGACAGTCTCCAGAGTCACCAGGAACCTGACAGGATAAAGTGCTTACTAAAAAAAGTTAACTAGTGAACATTTAGATACACTTAACTGCCAGAAAAACTGGTAGACACTGTTTTTTGCAAAAAAAAAAAAGAAAAAAAAGAAAAAAAGGCAGCTGGTGTAGCAGCTGGTAGTGGCTCCATAAGAGTATGGGGTTTGTTCAACTGGCATTTCATGGGACCCCTGGTACATCTACAAACATCTCTGACAAGTTATACCCGTTATCATTCTGTTTCAACAGGACAACATGTCACCATATACATCTAGAGACACCAAATTATGATTAGAGGAACTCTTGTCCGAGTTTAGGGTTTTGCTATTTACATCTAAGTCACCAGATCCAATGTTATCAAACACATCTGGGATACTATGTAACACACTGTGAAAGACAGAAATCCTACACATCCCACACAGAATATAACAGAATTGTGGACTGTTCTGCAGGAAGTATGGTGTTTATTGCTACACGTTTGGAGAAAAACCTACCATGTATTAGACTGGTGTACCAGTTTTTTTTTCTGGCAATTCAGTGTATTTCTGGAATTCAGAGAGGACAGAAAGGTAAATTCTAAAAAGTAAAAGCACAGAAATACAAAGCATTTTCCATTTTATTTGTTACAGTGACATATCATTTAATACATAAAATATGCTACAGCGAAAAGGTGGACACACATCCCTTAAAAATACATGTAGGCTAATAATGCGGGGGGTGGGGGGGGTGCGCTTTCTAAATGTGCAAATTATCATACAAACCAAATACATAGACATTGCATACTAGGGCCCACACTAACAAGTGAAATACTAAATAATCTTTTTTTTAAATATTGTTTTTGGGAGTATCAAGTGCCGAACATTCAAATAAAATAAAACACTGCCTTCTACTAAGAACTCTGAATGACTTTGTGTTTTCAGAAATGTCAGTCAGACGGGTTTAACAAAAAGACCATTATATATATATATATATATATATAAGTCTAACTCTTTAACATATTCATAAATAAACTTCATAAAGAGAAAGTGACATATGAAATGATAAACACAGTTCAGTCAGCAAAATAACGTCTTTTTTTCTGGTGAATGTAAATGCCGTGAGTTACAGTAACTACGATCCCAGTGACAGAATAGATTAAATAAAATTTCTGTGGAATGTAAAGTAAAAAGAGTAACATGAAGCGAAATAAAGTACACAGTGTGAACAGTGTGAACTGGGGAAGTAAAATCACAGATTAAAAGCCTATCCTTTCCATGCAGACCTGTCACAATTAATACACAATGACCTAATCGTGAGATCATTTCAGCTAAAAAGAAGAAAAAAAGAAAGGAAAAAAAAAACGTGACACGTCCTGGTGTCTTATCTAGAGGAGTGTATTCTTGCATCATACTGAGTATTCCCAGGATAGGCTGCAGAGCCACTGACCAGAATGAAATTAGTGAAATGAATGAATGATAAATACGAAATAAAAGTTCGAAATAAAACTTGTTATAGAAAAATAGTCTGTGATGTGGTTGGCTAATATGGCTCGGGTGCAAAGCGGACTTACCACAAATTTGATTATTTTCCTATAACAGAATGTGTTTTAATCCTCTTGTATAACAGCAATTGCAATGTTTCATTTACCGAAGAGCAACATACTGTACTTTTAAATGTTTATAATTACATTCAACATCGTGGACTACCAATTTCTCTTATAACGTACGTTATAGCAGCTATAACCAGCCATTCCTTCATCATTCCCTTTGCCTTTCTCGTAAAGGTAACAAAACAAAAAGACAGCCTTGTCACTGCTCTTTGTCCTACTGACCTTTACAAAGCACTGACACCTGAGACTCCTTCAATAAACATTGAAAATATAACGATTCGGTTTTTTTGTTAAATAACAACATATTTATCCATTTATTAATAGACTTTTAGATTATATGGTATATAATATATGGTATATATGGTATGTATATAGTATGTCCTTCGTACAAGTCCCTGTGAATAAGTTGTTAGTATAGAAAATAGTACTATATTAAAACAAGTGCATTATTATTAACCTGTTGTTACAATTACAGCCGCATCTACCGGCTGTTATATGGAGAAATTTAATCGACACCTTCTGACCAATCGGATTCAAGAATTGAACATCGCTGTGGGATAGAGTAACTTAAAATCCATCATCCACAGAGATCTACTTCATTTATTCAGCAGAAGTTAATCAGCTTATTATTCTTAATTAGCTTATTAGTCTACTCAAATCACTGCATCCTGATCACTGTTCCCAGTCAAAGGCTAGAAATGTAGAGAGACTACGTCTTGCTAAAATGTGAGGAAGTGTGTAAGATCAGTACAGAATAGTACAGTATTTATTTTTACAGTTGCTGTGATCGTACCTTATTGTGTACTTCAGTAACGTATTATATACATCTTTTATTATTTGTATTGTGTCTCTCTTTAAGACCGATAAGATTTTATGTCCAGTGTTGATAAATGCTGATGCACAGTTTAGTGCAAGTTTGTTATGAAAAACCGAAGAAAATGAACTAACTGAGTGTGTGCCTTTAACATGTTGACATGACAACAAAACTGTTCTTGTCATGTATAGATAGTCATACACTGAAGTGCCAGAACAACTGGTACAGATGAGCCTATGCAAAATACACAGCAACGCCACCTATGCACGTCATTGATTGCTTCCGCTAGTACCTACGCTAGTATCTATAAAGCTTATACATAATGGTATAGGTTTTTGTTTAGCTGGCATTCCATGGGACCCCTGGTATATCTACAAACATCTCTGACAGGTGAACACTGTGTGCGCCTTTTCATGTCTTGCATTCATTCTGATAGGTTTGGCCTCTTCCAACAGGAAGGAATGCGTCAACATACAAGTCTAGAGACACCAAATTACGGTTGGAGGAACGCTCATCTGAGTTTGGAGTTTTGCCATTCACACCGAAGTCACCAGATCTCAGAGCTGTGGAGCGTTCTGTAGGAAGTATAGTGTTCACTGCCGACAGAAGATTTCCATAAGACTATAGTCTATGCCCTGGTGTATTTCTGCAGTCCTATCTTTTTAAGTATTAGACTGGTGTACTAACTTTTCTGGCACTTCAGGGTATTGTCATGGCAAAATGTCTTTTTTAACGTTTCCCCTTACATTTTAGACATCATGCTTTCTTAATGTTAGACAGAAGTCAGCAATTCTAACTAAAACGTTTCTTTTTTCCATCCTCAAACCATAAAGGATGTCGCTTTTTTACATTAACTATTATGGCCATAACATGCTTTCATTGTAAGACCGCCATAAAAAAAAAATAGTAAACCATAATTTTATAATCATGACAGGCCTATCTGGCGTACCAGTATTACAGAGTGTAACGAGCATCTTAACTACTTCATCAAGGAATTAAACATAAAAGTGATGTAACATTTCAGTATGCATTTTTCTACTGTCTGCTCTGGCTATTATTGTGGATTGTATTTAATTACAATAGTAGTAGTAGTAATAATAATAATAATAATAATTAAAAAAAAAATCGGAATAATCTTTTAGAATACTTTTTCAGTAGGCTTTTTGCAAACGCACACGCTCATACACACTCACATAAATATGTACCACCCACACACAGTGATACACAAGCATACACACATTCACACTACGTAGGCAGGAAGTGAATATGTCACGAACAGCATAAAGCTTAAGAACTGAATTAGCACGTAACTGATGTAATATGTTGCTGGCAAGAACAAGCAGCACCAATCCTTAAAAAAGTGCATTATCACAGACTAATAGTAATAATTTCTTTAAACACAAGTAAAAGTGGCCTCTTCATTCATCACAGTTAAAAAAAAAATTACAGGAAGAAAACACCTTTTCTTTTAAAAATGGTGCTAAAAACCTAACAAAAACAAAAAATAGGAAAAAAAAACTAAGAGTGTGTCTGGTGCTTTGTGTTGCAGCCCAAAAGAGAAACTGCATTTCGTGCCGAACTTCATCTATAGCTTGGTGCGAACTGCCCACAGAGATCATGGCACTCATGTATCTCTTGCAACCTCATGGAATGAAGAAATGTGAAACAGTCTAAACACACATGACGGTCGGAGCTTCACTCTCACCTTTTGAAGGAGTGCAAAGTAAAGGAAAAAATAAATCCCAATATGTAAGAGCCCATCGAGAACTCTTGTCCTACTAAAACTCCATGAACTCCTTAGCACACTTCTCTGTGTCTGAGATCCGCAGCTCCTCCTCCTCGTAGTCGTCGAAGTTGCTCGTGTCACCTGGCCCTCTGAACTTTGGTATGATTGGAGCCTCGACCTGAAACCAGAACGTTGTCAAAACCGCTGTTCATGAGAAAACTAAACAACATGCTGCCTGGTCTCCTGACGTCTAATTTTCTCCAATATGTTAAACCATGAGGTGGCGTATTGTGTTAGCAGGACAGCATTTTATTTCATATGGCTCATATGTCAATGCTTCTGTTTATGCTACATAGCTAGATATATGTGGAAACGTGACCAACAGACCCACATGCCCTTGTCAAACTTCTCATTGCAAAACTAAAGGCATCAATATCGACTTGGTTCCTTTGTTGCAGCTATAACAACATCCACTCTTCTGAGAAGTATTTCCACAAGACTGGGGCTGTGGGGTTTTGTGTTCCTTCATCCACAAGAGCATTAGTGAGGTCAAATGCTGATGTTAGGTGATGAGTTTTGGGGTGCAGTCAGTCCAGTTCATCCAGTAAATGTTCAGGGCTCAGGGCTGGGTCAGGGCTCTGTGCAGGACACAATTCCAACCATCGCAAACCATGTCTCTACTTACCGTGCATTGTGTACAGGGACAAAGTCATGCTGGAACATGTTAGAGCCTTTTAGTTCCAGTGACTATAAGTATATGCATATGAATCGTATACAAGGTGAGCCAAAGGTCAGGATACGTCTTGTTTCAGAAACAAAAGGGAAAATGACATATCAGAGTGAGAGTACCTCAGCAAGTAGTGGGTGTGGGGGCCTATCTTCTAGGCTATGTCTGAAACATGGCCGCCATCTTGAAAGTGGTTTTTCCCCCAATGGGAAGGTGGTCGTGTGTCCTGCGGCTTTTAACTCACCCTGTATACAGACATCCTATACAGCTGTGTGCTTTCAACTTTGCTTTGGAGAAGATCGTGTGGATGTGATGGTCAAGTGTCCAGATACATTTGGCTATATAATGTACCTGCATGATCCTGATTCTGAAAAGCATCGTACCATCAACCAGATCGAACCTCTGTAGCACAACAAGCTATGCAATATGGCTACATATCAACTAAAACATAATTATTTTTCTCCCCTGGTTTTTGAACTTACACTTCTGCCAGACAGCTACAATCCGCTTGTCCTGGGTTAATTATTTTTCCCACTATAATACCCAGTAGTAGCTATTGGGAAAATCTGCAGCAAAATAATCATTTAAATGGCACAGATATTGTTTCTTACTGACCTTGTGCTCTCTGTCAGGTTTATGTGCTGATGTCCTGAGTGCTAACCATCAATTAGCAGGTTATTAGCTAGCAAGAAAATAGCATCAACAGGACCATCTGTATAAAAAAATAAATGTAATAATACTACCTGATCTTTCCTACTTACAAGGCAACCTGTAATCTCACATCAAGCTTGTATGAATCTGAAAAACTGAAAGTGACGTGGCTGGATTTACTTGAATTTCATACCAATGTCATATCAGTCCGGTATAAAGAAACACCGAGGTTAAGGTTAGATTACTAATGATGTACAAATCTCACATGAGATCAGACTGACCCTGTTCAGTAGCTAGCGAATCGAGTCATGAAATGGCAGGTGTGCAACCAGCTGAACTGCCAGCTCACATTCTCTTATCTACCAAATCTTCTCTCGAAGTCAATATTTATCAGCATTTATGTACACTCCCCGGAAAAAGACATTTCCTTGGTGATGGTCACGTGAATTTGTTTTAAGAACCTGTTCAGCATCAGCATTTAGGATACAACCAAAATAAACAAGGTTAAATATTTATCATTTATTTAACATTAGAAATGATTTTCTTAAAAGCTTTTAAATGGCAGACATACCTTTCTTTCATAAATAGCAATCCAATCTGTCGTAGCGAACCACTTGTGGTTTTTAATGTCGTTGACGCCGTTTTTTAGATTGCCAAAGCGTTTGGTGAGATCGACCTGAAGAAGGTTTCTCAGCAAGTCCTTCAGATCGGAACTGAAGTGGGAAGGGAATCGTACCTGAAAGAAAATATGCAAACAACAGTGATGTCGTTTGGTTCAAGTAAAAAAAAGTGCATGTCTAATCCGGGCTCAGCGGTTTAAGAAAGAAAATGTAAAAAAGGCAAAGATAAGTTATCACTAAAAAAAGATATTTATAGTATAACGGTTGTTTACCTTTCCAGATACTATTTTCTCATATATCTGGATTGGCTGGTCAGCGAAAAAGGGCGGATATCCTGCAGCCATCTCATAGATCAGAACACCAAGAGCCCACCAATCCACAGCTTTATTGTAGCCCTAAAGAAAGAAAGTATAAAAAACAATATCTATTAATATGAATCATTCTGAAATAAATTTATTGTGAACACACATGATTTGCATTGTTGGCTTGACCTTGCTAAGGATGATCTCTGGAGCCAGGTATTCTGGTGTGCCACATAATGTCCAAGTTCTGCCTTTTACTCTTTTAGCAAAGCCGAAATCTGTGACCTGACAGACACACATTACATCATGTAACCGAAAAAACAAACGATGTAAGAAAGTTCACACTACTAAGTTTACACCGGTGGATGTAATTGATTTACCTGGATGTATCCATGTTGATCGATGAGAAGATTCTCAGGCTTCAGGTCTCTATAGATGAGGTCTAGTGAGTGGAGGTACTCAAACGTGAGCACGATCTGAGCTGCATAGAACCTGGCATGGTGCTCACTTCGGGCACAGAGTAAAATATCAAATTAGTCCAGACAAATGAGCAACAAGGCACTGGGAAGGTAAAGTTTAATATTGGGGATGACGCAGTCTTAAAGCTTTAGTAGTCACCTGAATCTTCCAATTCGTCTGAGATGTGAGAACATCTCTCCACCTGGGACATACTCCATAACCATATACAAGTTTGAGTTGTCCTGAAAAAAACAAACAGAATATAGCAAATACTTTATAAACATATAATAAGCATTATGAATATAAAGAAAAAATTAGACACACTGAGGAGATCAGACGTTTACCTTGAAAGAATATTCCAATCTGACGAGGAATGGGAACGAGACGGCCTGCAATATTCGCTTCTCGTTTAATGTGTGTTCTATTTGTTTCAGCTTTACCACCTGAAAAACAAGCAAAGAAATAAATAAATTAATTAATTAATTTACTGCACATGTAGTGACAGATTTTTGACAGATATTGAATGCATCTTTGACTAGAAATGTATACTAAGAGGATAAGCATTACTGTGGACACATGACTGGTTTTAACACTGGCCCCCATTTTTTTTTTGTTGTGGTTTTTAAGAATGTGAAACTATCAGGTTTTGTGGTTTACACAGCTGTAACCCATAGTGCAGCAGTACTACTAACAGCCATGCTTATTCTCACTGTGGCATTATAAAACTCCAGGCAAATTAATCTATTTGATTATAATTGTAAATGACTATAATGCTGATTATACATGCTGATAAGAACGTATTCCACTTATGACTTGTGCCTCAGTATTATACAAAACATATTTATTGTTAACACTTTGCATTAAGATTCCTTTAACCGGCATTATTTGATACATTAGGTAACAAACAGGGCACTTCAGTATTTAATACCCCATAACTAACATAAACAGTGTAAATTTCACTTTTATCTAACGAAAACAATTAGACTAATTGTACTCAGTTTTGCTCCACGAATTCCCCCAAGCTCTCCCCTCATACTTACTTATACTCTACATATTATACACATTTATTGTTTATTTATTTACTTGTGGTTTGTTTGGGGGTTGTTTAGCTGGCATTCAGTGTTACCCCCAGGACATCTCTGACAGGTGAACACTGTATGTGCGTCCTTTCTTTACACCCGTTCATGTCTTGCAATCATTCTGATGGGTTCAGCCTCTTCCAACAGGACAATGCACCACCACACATTATCGAACACAACTGGGATGCCATGCAACGTGCTGTGGAACACAGAAATCCTACACCTTGAAATTCAACAGAACTGTGGGTCGTTCTGCAGGAAGTATGGTGTCCATTTCACCTTTCTGCAGTCCCATGGTTCTGTGGGGGACCTACATTTAATTTAAGGGTCAGGCATCCATGGTCCTTTCCTCTTGGGAGTTTGCTTTTAATTTAAGAGTCAGGCATCCATGGTCCTTTCCGCTAGGGAGTTTGCTTGTTTGCCCCATGTCTGTGTGAGGTCTAAAGACATGCAGTCAGGTGAACTGGAGATACTAAATTGCCCCTAGGTGAGTGTGTGTGTGTGTCTCCTGTGCCTAGCAACCCAGTAGTAGTATAAGCATCTTTGCTACAGAGTAAGTGCGTTATTTAAATCTAATTATTACATTCAGTAAATAATATAATTTGTGAATTAGTATTCACCAGCAAATGAATCTGTAATAATTAGGGGTGCTGAAGAAAAAAATCGATTCTTTAAAGAATCGCGATTCCTAGTTCTGGCGATTCAGGAATCAATTTGAAATGCACAAAAATTGATTGTAAAATGCGTTCCAAGTTATTTCTAGCTCCTACTCCAGAGCATACTGCATTACGCATTACGTGTCAACTCGGCCAACCGGAGAAGAGGGCCATCTAGGCCACCGTACAGCAAGCTAGTTAGCCAGCTCCTTTTCTGTATTCTCACAATAGCTCTACTAACCACCACACTGAAGAAAGTTTTACTAAAATGCGTGTATGTGAAAAATGAACAACGTGTAGATGTCATTTAAAGGTGTTGCACTGTAGCATGGTTCCTGTTTCCTCTTTGTAGTCCACCTGGTCACCAACCAATCCTGAAATTTAGTCTGTACTCACTTTTTGCTTGTCCAGGATCTTCATAGCATAGTATTGCTCTGTTGCTTTATGTCTCACTAACATAACTCTTCCAAAAGAACCGGTACCCAGAGTTTTCAGTCTTTCGAAGTCGTCAAGGCAGGTTGTGCTCTGCGAAGGTTAAAGAGCAGACAGGTTATATAGAGAGGTCATAGGGGGACTTTAAAGAGTCTCTGGGAAATCTGTTTGGAGGATTATATACTGTAGATTCTTTACCTGTGGTGGACACTCCCATTTCCTTAAGAAATCCTCTCTGGCTTTGGCTAAAAATTCTTTCACTATCAGGAAAAACCAAGAAAATAAAACATTATATATACTATACATATATATAGGTACATTCTTCCAGCTGTAATTCTTACAACACATGCAATATCCTAAAGTCTGAATGCAAATATCACTAAAGAAAAAGAAAAGAAACAAAACAAAATAGAAAGTAATAAAAAGCATCATTAACACAATTCCTGAGGAGATGCAACGTTTTCTAGCTTGGCTGTTATACATGCAAACTCAAACCACAACAAACGTGCAGCTGTCTTACACATCGAACACATCTGCCCTTTATTTCAGAGACTCTGATAGCATGAAACACCACTGAACGCACTGCAGCATAATTTTAAGCAATGGTAGCAGCCTACCAGCCTAGTAAACTGGATCTGTTTCAGGTAACTAATATAATGGGATAAAAACGAGCTTAATATGGTTACACAAGTCATAACTGTTGATACTTTAACATTTATAACCTCTATAATTCAACAACGTCCACAAGGTTTACTACTGATAGCACAGTAGTAGCTACTAATAGTAGTTGTACTGATAAGAAATCAACTTCTGCTTTACTGATGGCTTCACAAAGTAGCCTGAATGCAGTGTGAAGACTTTGATATAAGCCTAAACACGATTATCTGGATTGATTCTACTGAAACGAACAGATCTCTTGCAGACAGACAGACACACACGCGCGCACACGCGCGCACACACACACACACACACAAAAAAAAACACTTTACACTTCTTCATTATACCAATCACTACATATAATGGGTTTTCTGGATAGAGACGTATCGTGCCCATGTCTGCAGGGATTCATTTAGGCCACTAAACAGATTGTATCTTTAATATCCTTAAGAATAATCAACACCAAGTGCATACTATTTTTAGTATCTATGTCATATCCTATATAACTTGCATAAGGCTGGAATTAAAATCACAGTCTCTAAAACTCTGGGCAGTTTGTAAAAACATGAGCATACCAAACGCTTCTACAGTTCACCAAGGAGCGCAGGAACATTCAGCCACAAGGACGAAAGGAGAAGAGAGCAGGGGAAAAGAGTGGAAAGTAAAATTTAGGTACTTCACAAACTCTAGGTTACATGTACAAATACATGTTTAGCCAAACACGACAATATATTGCAATATTCCTGCAATGAAAAGCATTTTAAAAATGATGAGTGTTAAAACAGCCTAGAAAAAAACAACAACAAAAAGGCATCAATTACAGATTACTACAGGGTCTTTACTACAAGGTTTTTTTTTTTTTTCGGACTGCATCAGAAGGAAACAGAAGTCTTCCTGTCAGTATGCAGATACCACTGTGCTAACTAACCACAGAAGAACTCTAGTTTAAGCATTCAGACTTCACTCAGTCCTGAATTTTGTTAATTAGTGCTTGATCGGACAGAAGAAGTGATAACAGGGATTTGAAGCAACCAAGTGACGGAAACCACTAACACAAGTAAACGAAGGAGTGTGTGATGAAGAGAAGCAGAAAACGATTCAATTAAGCTACTAAACTTCTTTCAAAAACAAAAAAAAGAAAAGAAAATACACAGTGTTATAGTCTAATCCAGTGTATACAAGTGAGGACTTTTATATGTAGTAGTAATAAAAAGATGACTGAGTGCAGGCGTTCCCTGATTAAAAAAAAAGAAAGATCTGCTGACAGTTCTGATCTTAACTTTGATAGTGAACATTTGAAACAAAATAACTTTTATAACAAGGTGAGGTGGCTGTAAAACTGCCTATAAAACATGGCATTTATAGACATCCATTACAGATTACTACAAGGTCTTGATTTATTTTTTATCAATTTATTTGGACTGCATTTTGACAGCAGTTTTAATGATCATACAAAAGTCAAGAAGATAAAATACAAGAAGATACTCTGGAGTCCCACTAAGTGGTAGATTAAGCAAAGGCTATAATAATAACAGAATAATGATAAAAAATGGAATGATAAACTTCCAGTCATTTTGTACCAACTAATGAAAAAAATTTACAATATCCCTTTTGACGCAATCTTTTGCTCTGCTTCCCTTACTCTCAACTGTACAGTCTAGCCTCCTGTCTAGAAAGGAAGTCATCTTTGGAGTCAAATTACCCTGAAATCTCAAATCTACTGGAGAAATACACCTGATATTTTTATTCATGGCTATTTGCATTTCTGTCCAGCTCTAAAAGCAGGTGACTGAGCTGCTTCAGTGTATCACATGACAGTCCGACCATTTCATATAAAAGAACATGACCTGCACTACCAGACCTGCCTGATTTCACTTACTTGCGTCGTCCCAAATGACGGTGTGTGCCGACACATGCGGTCCGTCACTCTCTTGTGACTTATCTTGGTTTCCCTTGCGGTGCTTGTAAAAGAAAAAACGACTGGCCAACGTGTCCAGCTTTTGCAGAGCAGAGTTGGTACCCACAGGCTGGCCAAAGCTTTGATCCCTTGCGTGGGCCATTGGCTGAAGTTTTCTGCGTTACAACTGACTGATACGCTCAGTGTGCATCGACTGTGTGCTTCAGGGCCCTGATGAATAACAGACACTTCCTGTTTGTGATACTTCCCTCGCTTTGCTTACTGCAACATTGGTCTGCTTTACCGCATACACAGCTAGTTACACTTCCTGTTCACGTTAACCCTCTTTATATTCTCACAGCCAGACTGGACAGCGGTTCTGCTTTGCCTGATTTAAACAATACCTTATTGAGAGCATTTATAATGAGTCAAAATATTGTCAGGCACCCTTTAAGAGAACTAGCAAAAAAATCTGTATAAAATAAACACTGCATGTATGGATTGAAACTGTCCACTTAAAAACTGTACTCTGAGTGGGAGGGGGTGGGGGTGGTGTCTGGCTGGTGGTGTTTTTGAATCTAGATGTCTTTTGTTTTGTTTTTATAATTTGAAATCATAAAGCAAGTTTACCATGATATGTTGTACAACATCTACATTATGCTTCTTAATAAAGAAGTTAAACGAAAAATTGTCCTCTGCTCAAAAATAATACCGTTACAGCTTTTTTCCTGTAAAAAACATAAATGTCAGTCTTATTGACATCCCCCAGGACTGTTTATAATGAATTACATTTACACGGTTGATCCCATAGTTACTGACCTAAAGGTAATCTCTATACAATATACAACTTCCCTTCATTAACAACCCCAACCATAACAGAACCGTTTCATAAATCTGGAGCAGGATGCAAGAGTGTACGAGAATATTTTAAAAGAAATATGGTTTCCTTTTGGCCATTAATGAATCTTTCAGTTATATAACACAAACATCATTCAGCAGTGGTCAGTGATAAAGTGGCACAAATAATAAAAACACTTGTTAAACAATAATGTTGCCTGTCTAAAGCTGAAGATTCTTTGACTAAACAGGTGGAATCACATGTAACTGTTGACTGACTGAAACGAAACTCTGCAGCTACAGCGGTGCAGCGTGGACATACCTGCTTTACAGGTTAGGAAAAAAAATAGATTTGCAATTCTGGAGTAAACTGTATATTATATATACTATAAAGGCTTGTACAGAGCAGGACACCATGACGTACAAATACTACAAAACATGGTACAGTATCACAGCTGCCTTTAACTGGAAGTACACGTGTGCATATATCTTTTATATATTATGATACCACAGTGCGGCTGATTGGTCAGTTGATGGCGATTCATTTTCCATAGCAGTGCAGCAGTAATAACCGTCTGTTATTCAAATTATTATTTAACATCTATGGAAGTAGTCTCAGGTGTCAGTGCTTTGTAGAAGTCTGTCATTTTAGGAAAAGTTTAAAGTTTCCTGTCATTAGAAAAGTTTTCAGGACTTTCTGCATTTTCAGACAATGACAATCTACATATTTAACATAATGAGAGATAAAATAAATATATTTTGGCTGCTATAATGCCATGTAATAACAGGAACAGGAAGTTGTATCATAGTTGGTCCAACACTAAACATTAATATAAACTGTTAAAAAAGCAGAATGCACCATTTATTAGTAGATCAAATATTGTACTTGCTATAAGAGGCCGTAATAAGAGCGTACTGCATTTCTAAGTGGTATTGGCTCCACAAGCATTCTCGGCACGCCCATGGTGTTTAATGGTTACGTAATAACGTTGTGAGTGTTACTTAACTCGCAATGAACTGTTGCACAATGATTGTTAATGGAAATATTTAAAGGAGAAGTAAGATTAAACCATCTAATAACACTCTGAAACACATCAGAATATTAACAATTAACTTACTAGTTTATTTTTTATATATATACACATTGGAAAAATACAATAAAACTTACTGTGCAAAAGTCTTAGGCACCCTATATTGCGTTTAGTACAAATTTTGTTATAGACGTTCATTTTATGAATTTATGAACAAAAAAAATGTTTGTATGCCAGAAAAAAGAAAGCAACATATTAAATAAGAGATAAAAAACAGAATGAAATAAGTGTAGTAAACTAAAACATCTTGTTGGTAAACATAATTTCATATTCTTGTTTACAAATACATATACTGTATAATGTTTAATTAATTCTGAACACTAGTTTGAGATTTTCAGACTTTCCATTTTTATCTTTCTTTTTAATAACCTACAATTAAGCATGGTTAAAAAGCTGAGCCAATTATTAAAGAGCACAAAATAAGCACCTTTATTTAAAAAAAAAAAAAATCAGGCATGTTTTCTTCTATGGTCAAAACTCCTTAGCTGAAAAAGGTTAGTGAACACTTGGAGCTTCAGAAATTGAGCTGAGATCAGAATATAGTTTTGATAGCACGCTGTCATTCACTCCATTTATTTTCCTTAGTGACTGAATTTAATGAGACAGGATCCTCAGTGCTTCTACAATAAAGAAAACAGGTTACACAAAAAAATAAATAAATAAGTTAAATATAAAATTAATCACGTAATGAAGATGAAATCTAAAGAAACTGATAGTCCACTTTAAATCTTAAGGTGAAGTATTTACATGTTACAGAACATGGCATAGAAACACCACTTTGCCAATACTTCATTGATTCACCGTTGACTGGGTCATCCATACAGACTTTCCTCATTGTACACATTCCACTGAGTTTACCCACATTCACCAATCAGACACGTGATCCTGTCTGTGGCTTTAAATCGGCCTCTTGGTTTTCACCGCTTCTCTCACTTGTGGACTGAACATCATATATTACATGTAAAGTTTTGGCACCATTGACCAGGTTCCGTGCACCACAGAGTTTGGCCTCTTAGTGTCTTGGACTCAGCAGCCTAAGACACATACTTAAAAAGCAAGTGCACCTACTTTACAGGCCTTTGAGCCTTTAATGAAGAGCCTGCCCCTCCTGTGGCATGCCACTCTACAGGCATTCACCCGCTTTTGGGCATCACTCAGAGATATGCCATTCCAGGAAGTTTGCACAGATGCCGCCTAGTCAGAATCAGGCACCTTTTCCAGGTCCTACCAGGCTAACATCCAGTGCTCCTCCAGTGATGCAAACATAGTGGTCTTCCAACAGCTGGACTCTTCGTACCCCTATGTTATTCGGATGATCCAGATTTAATATAGAAATCTATTTACACACGCACACATGTAAAAGTAAGTCTATGAACAATGCAATAACACTAGTGCCACAGAATGATGGTATTTCTATTAAATACGAGGGTGACTCAAAAATGATCTGCACTTTAGCTGTAGAATTTCTGTTAATCAAATTCAGAAAAGACAACTACGTTATTTTTCGCACAATCTTCCTGCTTTTTAATGCACTTTGTCCAATCTGTCAACAAGCTTTGGCATACCCTCACTGATAAATGTTTTAGGCTGAGCTAATGCACCACCATCCTCACCTCTTCATCAGATGTGAATCTGATTTATAAGCATTGATAAGACAGTAGTTTTAGTATAACTGGAGCTATTTTAATTCACCCTCATATTTAATCATACGGTCACTTCTGTGATTGATTACATCCTCAAAATCTCCTGGTGTAAAAGGTGCATTTCTTTCTGAAACTCATATAGTAATTGATGGTGATTGATGGGTTTGTTGTTTGTTTGGTTGATCAGTGTGTTGATTGATTGGTTAGTTGGTTGTTTTGGATTGAATGATTGATTTATTGATCAGTTGATTAATTGGTTGCTTGCTTGTTTTTGATTGGTTAATTGATTGGTTGATTGTTTGGTTTATTTATTTAGTTGTCCGTTGGTGGATTGATTGATTGGTTTATTTATTGATTGGTTCGTTGATTGATTGATTGATCGGTTTATTGGTTTGTTGATTGATTGGTTTGTTGATTGATTAGCTTATTTATTGATTGGTTCATTGATTGATTAGTTTATTTATTGATTGGTTTGTTGATTGATTAGTTTATTTATTGATTGGTTTGTTGATTGGTGGATTGATTGACTGGTTGTTTGGTTTATTTTGTGATTGGTTTGTTGATTGATTGGTTGGTTGATGGATTGATTGACTGGTTGTTTGGTTTATTTAGTGATTGGTTTGTTGATTGATTGGTTGGTTGATGGATTGATTGACTGGTTGTTTGGTTTATTTAGTGATTGGTTGGTGGATTGATTACGTCCTACAAACCCGGTAATTAATAGACAGGGTGTATTTTTTTTTCTGAAACGCACATGGTAACTATAGTTTAATATGTGTTCTGTACTGTATGCAGTCCTGATCAGATCCAGTGTGACCTTTAGTTCCTGAATGTGGTTAAATAAGGTGAAGTTTCTTCTGCATGAAGCCACATCACATGTGATCTAGACCTCCCTGGTACACTGTGTGGGTAGAAATCCTCAATAACAGGTTAATAAACCCAGGTTAAGCTCTTTTCAGACTGACAATCAATGTCATCTTCCATGTTTGCTAACTGAAGCTGAATGAGTCATGAGATCCTGAACCCTGGTGAGACACACAATGAGTTATCACCCATGTCTACAGTGTCAGCTAGCTGACTACCTCCTGGTGCTGTTTTACTCACCGCTTTCTAACTCGTTGCCTTTCTTGGCAGCAGCGGCGTTGCCCATTTTTCCGGGAAGACACGCAAACACTGTCGGATGATTACCGCTGGGACACCACAGGACTCCCGGGCTCGGTTAGCTAGCTAGCAAGCGCTCTTCCTCGTCTCCGGTCCAGGTGGACAGCAGCTGGCCTGCTAGCTAGCTGTGCGCTTGAGCTTGCTGTGTGGTTTGCATTAATCGTGTTAGCGAGCTAGCTGTTAGCGAGCTGGGAATGGTAAACCGAGACCGGGGGCTAATCGGCTATAGAGCAGTTTTCAGTGCGGAACACCTGTGTAGTGTCTCCTAGACGTGGACACATCACCGGAACATGGACATCCGCTACTGGAGACGCTCATCAGCGAGGCAATCATAAAAACCTGGACACAGCCACTTAACACTGTCCTCCGAGCAAAAATAAAAACAAACAAATCCCAATCATCAACCGGATATGACGACAACTGAGGGCTACCGCGTCTGGTTTCAAACCCAGCGCCATCCCCTGGATGAACAGAGACATAGCGGCCTGCATCAGGACCGCACAGCATCATATATAAATACACTGTACAGCGGGGCAACTAGTGCCTAAAAGGACCACACCCTGTTTACTGGGTAAATTCACTTGTTTCATAACAATAGGCTCATTAATTAATCAGTTGGTTGATTGGTTGGTCGGTTAGTTGTTTGGTTGAGTGATTGGTTGATTGACTGATTAACTTATAGATTGGTTAGTTGATTGATTGATTGGTTGGTTGGTTGGTTAGTTTATTGAATGACTGATTGGTTGGCTGTTCGGTTAGTTGATTGGTTGGAGGGGTGAGTGATGGGTTGGTTAGTTGATTGATTGGTTGGTTGGTTGGTTGGTTTGGTGAGTAGTTGGTTGGTTGACTGATTGGTTGGTTGGGTGACAGTTGATTTGTTAGTCAGTTGGGTTGGTTGGTGGATTGATTGAATGGTTGGTTTGTTAGATGGTTGCTTGCATGCTTTTCAATGGCTAGAAAGTGTAAGTCATGAAAATCACTACAGTGTAGCAAACTGATTATATTTCTATTGGTTTGGATTTTTTGATATGTATGTATATAACTAAACCTATTCATTGGTTGGGTTTTGTTATATGCGCCTATTTTAGTTTATATGAGATTTGAATTTGGTTATACATCACTGTGTCTTAATAGAGGAAAAATCTTAAATATGATAAAGACAAATAAAGGCTACAATTTTAAACTGTATAATAATAATAATAATAATAATAATAATAATAATGACAACAACAACAACAACAACAATAATAATAATAATAATAATAATAATAATAAAATAGATGATTCCAAAATTAATAAAAAAAAAAGTCCATACTCAAAAAGACCCAGCTTGTTGCATATTACCGTTTGCACTACAACACCTCCTGTACCTTGTGTATATTGCCTGTCTATTGTTTGTATATTGGACATTGTCTTTTTTTACACTAATAACTGTTCCTAGAGAGACAGTAATGACCACCAATAACCATATTCATGCACACTACTTGTGTGCGTACACACACTTGGACAAATTAATCTGATTCCCATATCTGAATAAACCCATATAGACCCCATATGTTAGATGGGTAAGACAGAAACAAGACAGCAGCGTTGTATATACACGTATA
>JAOVVF010000004.1:17416560-17434307 GCA_028565595.1 Duopalatinus emarginatus
TTAGGGTATCTATTACCATAAGAGGTCAATTCAAAATATTCACTAAGATACCAATTTATTTCAACTTCTATCTACTATATCAGATTTTTAGCGGGTCAGAAGTTTACAGAATGTTATTACTATTCGGTGACATTGCCTTTTATTAGGTTGATCTTGAATCTCTGGGTCCCACCTTCACCAAGATTCTCATAATAGGTTTGAGGGTGTCCTTGCTCAGACAAGCTTTCTCAGTTCAGTCCACAAATTTTCTGTGGGATTCAGGTCAGGCATGTTGCTGGCCACTTTGTGCTTTCACTTTGTTTAAACCAATTTTGTTGCAACTATTACAAGCAGGTATGCTCAAGAGCATTATACTGCTGAAACACTCAGGTTCAGTTTTTTACTTTGTATGGCTGATAAATTTGTTGAGTATTTAGTATTTCTTTGGTAATCCTGCTTTCTCATGATGCCATCTATGTTCTGAAGTGCAGCAGATCCCACAACATCATTTTATATTTGCATACAATTGCTTCTATAGATGCTTATTGTAACCTCAGTTAGAAATTCTTCCTAAGGTGGAGCTAGACTGTGTGGAGGTCCACAGTTTTATTACTGAGATCTTGGCAGAGATGAATTTTGCGAAGGTATCAAGGGCACTATCTCTTATGGTATGTCCTTTAAATAAGGCCACAGTTGGGTTCAACCCCTAAGCATAAAAGTTGGCCAGTCAGAATAATTTAAAAATCATTACATTAGTTTCTAAATTTTTTAGACCTTTTAAAGAAACAGTTACCTTTGTGTATGTAAACATTTGACCCACTGGAATTCTGATGTCATGAATTAAAGCTGAAATAAATCTTTCTCTAATTGTGTGTTTTACATTTTTCACTGATGTGAACAAAGTAAATGCCTATTCAACCTACCAAAAGAAATGTATAGTATGTGTAACATGTCTAACTTCATCAGAGATTAAATATCTTTAGCCTAGGTGTATATAAACGTTTGTACTTTCTACCGTTCTTGTTATCTACGAGACATTTTAGCAATATAAATGCATTTACATGTATAGATTATCTTATTGTTAATAGTTAATATTTCAGTAAGCATTACCCTTTGTACGGTATTTGGGTCAAATTAACCTGTTTATAATTCTTACATGAAGAAAAGTTGCACAAGTGGTTTTTTTCTACCTGAAATTCAATAACCTTTGCTCATTTTCTGTGGTAATCTTTTTCAAAGAATAATAGCACACATGCATACATACAGACATTTATACACACAAACACAAATTTTTGAATTGTTTTGAAGTCCCCAAATATGCCCTGGGTCAGTTTGACCTGAGGAATACCAGCGGGTCCCAAAAGTGAAGACAATACAAGGGTTAATTGTGACGGGCCTAATAACAACACATGTCAGTAAATGAGCTTGGGTGCATGTGTACAGAATCACTAATGCTCTCAATGGTCTTTTACAGATGATCAAAAGTCGTCCCCCGTGAATTTGCCGTCTGCACTGTCCAATCAGAATGGTGTCAAGAGAAAAGTGCGCACTAAGAAGAAGAAGGGCGTCATCAATGCCAACGTGGCAGGAACAAAATATGAGATTGGTAAGAACTCCCAGCCAGCATCGCTGACCCGGTGTGCGTTCGTCCTTTCTATCACACGCATTTCAGCATGAATTACTTGATCAAAAAGCAAAATGGTTGCTAATGAACTAATTTACATTACGAACAGATGTACACTACTTTCACCCCTGCCTTCCTCTGCCTCCCTGTGCAGCTATCTCAGGCCTGCATGTATGAAATGTGGGATGATTCTGATGACATTACCGTCATGATGAAGTCGTTAATGGAACAGAGGGGCGGTCCACAATTTCTAATCAATTCTCTCGATTTGAAGGAATTTAACAAAATGAAGAACTGCTCAGTAGAAATACAGCTTCTGAGATTTTATGCAGCTGTAAACAACGCACATTTTTAAATGCTCCCATTCTGTATATTTACCACTTAGTTTCTGTACTCTTCAAGCAAATGAGGCTGAACAGGGCCATTAATTAGGACCGTGCTTGAGTTAGTTATTACCATACCATGTCACATTAGTGTCCTTCTCACAGGCCTCACTGTGGCTGCTTCCTTAAACACACTACAAGCAAAACAAACAGAAATTTACCCATCAGCATGATCACATCTCTGAACACGGCACTAATTGGACTTTAAAGTGCTCTCGTCTAATGATAATGACAAAATGAGGTTTATCAGCTAAATAGGCGCTTGTATTTCAGAGGCCACGTTACAGCCAGGTTGAAGCACTAACACTTCTGGGCTTGAAGTAACACTTTACTTGTTAAAGCCAATTGGGAATAATTTGAGGAAGTCATCACACAGCATTAGATCTAACCTAGATTTCAATGGACTGTAGAAATAACTAATATCCCGCTTCATTAGGGTATGTTCATTTTACTTTAGTGGCTTAATAATGAGTAGTCATTGGCATAATGTACATTTTTATCTATTTGAAATGGTCATTTGGAATTAAATACATTACAGTTTATTTATTTACCTGTTTTAAAAAAAGGGATTTCTGGAGGCTGTGTACTACTTAGTGCACTGCCGGTGAATGTGGTGTTCATCCACGTGATCTAGTGCTCTCTCAGTCACTTACAAGTCAAGTCAAGTCAAGTGGTTTTGATTGTCATTTCAACCATATACAGTGCTGTACAGTACACAGTGAAACCAAGGTGCTACACAGAACAACAAACTACACAACATAACATAAAGTGCATATATACTTATACATATATACTTCAGTGCCATTACAGGACCTAATTATTATAGTCACACAATATTACAATATTACAGAGTATTACAATAAGGGAATAGTCTGTCTAAGTATTAAGTACATGTGCCTACTCAGCAAAGGCTCTCACACTGACACAAGGTAACTCTATTATTATTATAGAACTGAAATGAAAAATATTTTATTAAAAAAATAAATCTTTCAGTTATTTAAATGCCCAGTATATTTGTCTTTATTTCAGCTGGCAATATAAATAAGATTTATGATAATAAACCAACCGGAACTATTTGCTCAGTGAGCCTCCTCGGAGTAGTCGTGTATGCGTGTGTGTGTGTGTTTGTATGTGTGTGTGTACTCCCAAAGCAGAATTTTTACCTGTAATACTACAGTAAGTAGACACAGGTACAGGCGAGCCTATGCAGAATACTTAGACAGGTGGTGGCGGCTCCATAATGGTATGGGGCTTGTTGAGCTGGTATTTCATGGGACCCCTGGTATATCTACAAATGTCTCTGCCTCCTTTCTGACGAGTTACACCCATTTATGTCCTGTGTTCATTCTGATGGGTTTGGACTCCTCCAACTGGACAATGCACGACCACACACATCTAAAGACAGCAAATTATGGTTAGAGGTTTTGTCATCCACACATTCACATTTAAGTCTCAACGTTATTGAACACATCTGGGATGCCATGTAACATGAAACACAGTAATTCTAAAACTATGGAGAAAGTATGGAGAATGGTCTATGGAGAATGGTTAATATTCTGCGATTTGCTAATTGTAATTGACTCATTTTTTTCTTTTTGCAGTTCGTATTGCCATCGGGGAGATGGCCTTCCACAAAACCAGAGACGAGGACGAAACAGCCAACCTCATCTGGAACGACTCAGCCGTGCAGCACGAGAAAATCGCAGAGCTCAGGAACTACCAGGTGCAGTGCCATTTACCCACATCCACACAAGCTGAAACACCGAGCTAGTGAAAGGAAGTCAGTAATACACTGAAGGTCACTGAATTAAACACACAGTCTTTCTCTGTGTGTCTTTATGGGTGTGTAGCCAAGCATGAGGGCTTCAGGTTTCCCCCATTTCTGCTGTGTGTGTGTGTGTGTGTGTGTGTGAGTGAAAAGAATAAAAGGACATGTCTGGCTCTGCCGACCCTTCCAACTTTCTCAACTCTGCCCAAGCAGAGTGGTCTCAGCCTGCCATGTCCATGTGCCAGTCACTCCAAAACCAGCCTTTACCGTAGTCTGAGTGACAAGAGCACATATGGGTGTGAGCAAATCTCCTTCTGCTTTGGGTTAACAAAAAATCTGGAATGTATTCACTCTGTAGCACATGGTTGTAGAAAAATCAATTGTCCTTTGACACGCTATGTCTTATTGACGTACGGCATTGACACTCACTATTTACTGTAGTTGTATCACAGTGATGTTCAATATGACCATGTTTAGATCATGTTGATTCATTTTCTCCAACAGCCCGACAGTACAGTATAATTCTATAGTACGAGTACTGAACAGTATGTGAAAGCAGTACGCAAGTGTGACTAGTGTGTCCGAATGTGCAGTATGCATCAAGCAGTACGTGAAAAGTTCCTGGATGATGCACTGCATCGGGAGACATTTTGCAGTACGCGAACTGAGCACTGTTTTATCCCATAATGCAATTCAAGCAGCGCAGATGTTTGGAAATGAAGAGGAGCAATATATACGAATTTTTCTTTTTAATAATTTCTATATTAATAATTTCTTCTAAGGTAAAAAAAAAAACATTCTAAGGTTAAAAAAAGTACATTTGGGGATTAAAAAACGGCTGTTATGTCATACGTCACATGACATTGGAAAGACGGTGGATCTAGTGCGTCCGAGGCAGTGCATACTGCTCGCTCACATACTGGAATTGCGTACTGCTTTAATGGTAAATCAGTGCACACTGCTTTAAATTCAGCATGAATTCAGCATGTTTCCACATAAAGATACATATAAAAGATACAAAATACTGTATGCACCCTTGGTGGTACCCTCCCCCTGCCCCAGCTAAAAATATTTTCTCACACCCTGTATACTTCCCCTGAATAATGAAGTTGATGACTTTTTTTTTTAGTCATCCTAAAGCACACAGTACAGATAATGAAGAGAAGAGAAATCCCCTTTGGTAGTAAGAATTCCCTTTCTCAATTTAACAGATCACAGGATCATGGTGAGAAAGAGAAGTCTTCCAGACAGTCCAAATAGGTTTGATTTTCATGCTAGTGATATCCTTCTCTCCCACGTCACCCCGCTGTTGATGTTCTTCCTCATTATGGCTGTCTCATCCGGATAATCACAAATTCCTTTTACACTCGCTTAAATGCTTGTTTTTTTTCTTCCCCTCTTTCTTCCCTGTGATTTGCTCTGAAACTTTGCTGTCAAGCTGCAGTTCATACGGCCCTAATTAATGGCCCTGTTCAGCCTCATTTGCTTGAAGAATACAGAAAAGCCCACTTTTCATACTCCTTTCCTCCTCTTGTTGTATTCCGAGCAGTTCATTCATCTGTCACTACCTACACTTGCAGAGGCTCTGATGCAGAACCAATTACTTTGCCCCTGAAGATGAGATTGATGGTCTGGGTTTGTGTTTTCGTCTAAAATGATCAGGCCATCTAAATAAGGGTTAAGAAAGGTTTTGCGATTGGCTTTTGTTTTGTGTCTGTAATTGGGCATAAACGTCAGAACATAATAGGTCCACTTCATGTTTTTTTGGCTATAATGTGCTGTTTTTATATTTGGTGAGGTGAATTCTAAAAAGACCTCCGAATGTTGTTATTTTCCTCAGAGAATTAACCACTTCCCGGGAATGGGAGAGATCTGTCGAAAAGACTGTCTGGCAAGAAACATGGCCAAGTAAGTCACTTTCACCTTTCAAAAAAAAAAAAAAAAAAAAGAAAAACAAAACCAATATTTAAAGCGCATGCATAAATATTACATCACCTGATTAGTGACTTATTTATCAAGCGCCGTCCTCCAGGCACTCTCCTAAACTCCTTGCTCCAGACTGACTACTTTTCCTTTCTTTTTTTTTCTTCTCCTCCTTCTCTCAGGATGATTAAAAGCCAGCCTCAGGAATACAGCTTCATTCCCAAAACCTGGATCTTCCCGGCGGAGTATACTCAGTTCCAGAATTATGTGAAGGAGCTTAGGCGCAAACGAAAGCAAAAGACGTTCATCGTCAAGCCTGCGAACGGAGCCATGGGTCATGGGTAGGTCACAGTGCAGTCTACTTAGTGCACATGTGTGAAAGAAGTTGCCATGGAAATAACATAACTTTTTAATACATGAACCACAAACCAGTTACATTTTCCCGAAAGAACTGTTACTTGTTATTTGTTATACATAGCTTGTAATTGGACTCAGCTTGTCTGTTTGAGTCTGCTACGGTTTCTCCGCTCCTGTGTCTTGTTTGTTTTTTTTTTTTCTTACATTAGTTTGTGTGGTCAGAATTAAGAATTAAGATAAGATATACCTCGTATTGGAGTTGTTTTTATAGTTTTATATAGGGTTTATTATAGGTGTAATGCTGTGGTGATACGAATCGATGCAGCAATTAAAAAGACATAGACTTTAAATCTGATATGTAAATAATTTAATAGGTGATTAATTACTTGTCTAGATCATTTTTCATAAATTAATGCTGGCCCTACCCTAGATTCAGATGTTGGTCATATATTAATAGTAAGCTGCGAAGAGACATTGAAGTGTATCAAAGGGTGTCGGATCTAGTGGTATTGTCAAATATTGGATTGAAATAGCGTATGGTATATGTGAAAGTCTGAAGTATACACTATAAGGAAAATAAAGCTGATGGATGTTTTATCATGTTCATAATAATTAGACTTATTAGTTTTATAATAATCGCTTTTTGTAAAGTTTGTATTTCACTTGCACACCAGCAGATGGAGATATTGTCACAGATAAGGCACCAGAACAACCACAGGCAGTTTTTTCTTTTTTTTTTTTTAAGTCATCCTTTAGGTATAGGAATGCACGTAGCTTATGTACGTATGCTACAAATGAGCCGGTATTTATTAAAACTAAAAGTCATCAAAGGTTGAATTATTGCAGCATGATATGAAAGTGAAAGAAGATGAGCTTAACTCGGCCACTCTGAGGGGGGAGAGGCGGGAGATTAAATTTGAAAACGCTCGGCGTGACGCAGGAAATGAAGTTATATCTTCCTCCGTAATTTATTTTCCAGTTGGAAAGCTAAACTCATTGTTTATGTCTGAGCTTAGGCATGTTAAAGAAAAAAAAAAAAAGGCACAGAGCATCAGAGGCATAAAGGAGAGATCCCCACTGGTGCCAAATTAAACAGTTGGCTAAAGTGGGTTTTGATTATCTGCCATCACAGCTCATCAATCATGTCATATGATTCGCCACTACAGCCGCAAATGACTCTAACCCCGTCCGGATGTAGTACAGCTCAGGGGAGAGGAGGCAGATTTGAAAACGGTAACTGAACAGACAACAATGAATGTTGTGTCACTATGACTGGGATAATCGGCCAGTTCGCTGGTGTTACTGGTGTTGATTATTGCGTCATTAATGCGGCTTATTTCTGTCATAGTATGATGTGTTCTTGAGATGGGGTATGAACATCTGTATCAGTACTGATCAGTGTCAGTTCGAGATTTTTTTAATATCGCCAGGCTGTGTGCTATGTAATGAATGAAACAATTTGAGACTGTTATAGTGATATAATCAGTGTTCGGGTGGTGTAATGCTGTTTCCAGATACAAATTGTAGTTCTTTAATGAACGGCACGTCATTCTTTTTAACCATTTATTTTTATACATACATTTTAGCCCCGTCTTGAAGTTAATGACAGAAAAAAACAGCTTGGTCATGTGACTAGCTGACTATCACTATGCACTGAAACTGATAAATCAAGTAAACTAAAATAAAAATATAATTCAATAAAAATCTTTTTTAACAAAAAAACCTAGCCATATCATCAGTTATAGATTTTCATTTGTGAAATAAAAGCATAGTTTAATAAAATATGTTACATTTTGTCTTGCAGACAATAACGTATTAGACAAGCGCATTATTATAAACGTGCGATTTTAAATTACAGTCAGCACCACCTACATGTATAAGAAACTAATTAAGCTTCTGACCAATTAGATTCAAGAATTCGACATCGCTTTAATATGTTTATGTAGTTTATGTTAGATTTGTTTATCTGGATATTTTATTAAGTATCTAGTTCGGGATGCTGTATGAGGTGCTTGCCAAATATATTTCTTTTGCCCCTCGTAACAAGATTTAGATTTATGTTTATTTTCCCTCGTTTAGTTATGCTGGGCGTGTAAAACAGCTGTATTCCGAGTGTCGAGGGCGAGCGTCGTGTTTAAATTAATTAGCTTATTAATCAGTTTAATACTTTCTTTGATAAAAGGCTCAAGATTAAAACAAGCATGGCCGTTTTTGATGTATCATCGGAAGGAGGAGCACAGCAAATGTAACATGTCTGACTTTAATAGGTTGCAGAACAAATGAACTGTAACTCACATACCCTTACCCCTCCACTTACAAGTGGCTTAGTGTCGCAAAGTTAGAGGCTCGGCTAAACATTTCAAACTCATGTAAACCAGAGTAGGAAAGGCATATAACCAATTAAGCTAACCTTGCTCGATGTCAGTATATTTTACTGGCTGAAGAGGTTTTTTTAAGGCCCCCTGTTTGCAAAATACCAGCCAGTTCACTCCATCATGCATTCTTCCATCGGTGCATGTAATCATGACTGTGTGCCATAACGCCTGAGTGCTGGCGACAAGCTCCCCAAAGCAAATAAATGATTGCAGAGGCTGAAATGGTCCGTGATGTCTGATCCTATTAACCTGCGCCTAGTCATGGTCTAGAAACCTGCAGCAGAGGCAGTCAACTTAATAAAGCCCAGCCTTTTTGTTATACTACAGAGATCCATATTCAATAGCAGCACACAAAACTGTTTCTTAAATATGTATGGAGCACATTTTTCCCTTTGAAAAAAAAAATCGTACACATTTTCTCTTGCAGTATATCTTTGATTCGGAATTGTGAAAAACTCCCGGCACAGGACCACTTCATTGTGCAGGAGTACTTGGACAAGCCCTTTTTAATGGAGGGCTACAAGTTTGACCTGCGCATTTACATCCTGGTCACTTCCTGTGACCCTTTAAGGATCTTCCTCTACAATGATGGCTTGGTGCGGATGGGAACAGAGAAGTATCACACGCCTAATGAGTCCAATCTGGTAAGAATAAGCTGTGTATTATCAAAACGGAAAAGATAACAGTGTTAATATTTGGCCTAATATTTCCCAGCCGTTCTTTGTTGTATTATACACCTTCTGAGATTTGATATTGGACCTAAGGATGATTAATGGAACTATAACTTCTGGATACAATTATAATATAATGATAAGTGTTACCACAGCCATGCAAATAACGCATACACACCTCATTTGTTGTTAATAGGCCAACACATTTTTTGTAATGGATGCTAATGGTTCCTGGTTTTTTTTTTTTCTGTCTCTCTCTCTCTCAGAGTCAGCTATACATGCATCTGACGAATTACTCAGTAAACAAACACAACGAGAATTTCGAGCGTGACGAGACCGTGGACAAAGGCAGCAAGAGATCCATCGGCTGGTTCACTGAATTTCTCCGCGTCAACAACTACGACGTCGCCAAATTCTGGGGAGACGTTTCCGTAAGTCTGCTACATTCACAAACCAGATAATGTGTGTGGCAGCCTGGGGGAACGCTTTCACACTGGGAAATGTTGACATTTTCCACTATGGCTCTCCTGAACTGAAATATGTTACTCCTTCCTTCGCACATATCTCAACCACAAGTAAAATTATAGCATTTAAAGTAAAATTATAGCATCTGGTTACCCCCTGAAGTGGAGGAAATTGCATTTAAAGATCTCATTCCAACAACAGCATCATGGATGTTTTGACAGCCGGTATTTGATTACAAAGATTAATTAAACTTTTGTCCACAATACACCACTATCCAACAACTTAATTAAAGCTTGACATTCACTGTGTGAGGAAATCACACTCCGCTAGTGAGGTTTTTAGCAGACTGCCTGTTTTTACCAAAACATTAGTTAAACCGGCTTCTTACCCGACATGAACTTTGCTGGCAGACACACCAAGCATGGGTAGAAAGAAAATAAATACATTTCCATGTCTTTTTAAAAAAAAATTATATTCATGGTTTATTAAAGTTGAGGTGTCAAAGAATGATATAAACAGGAAAATAAATTTAGCCAAAAACTCCTCTTTTTTGGCAGTTTTCCCAGACCGCCTCACACAAGCGAGTTTTTTTTTTTACACCATTTAACACATTACAGTTAACAGAAAATGTGCATTTTTGTCATCTCTGTACACCTGTGTAGACAGTGCAAGTTCAATTCCTACACTATTACAGATGGCTGTGTATCTAGCCTGATCAGTCATTACGAAGCGGCTGTTGTTACCTCAATCAAAAATGCCCATATGTTTCTGTGTAGCCACTTTAGCCTGACACTTTCGGCTACATGTTCTTCCGCTTTACCCTTTTTTACCCCCCGAGGGAACTTTCTTGTCTGTGTTTTTATTTCACGCTGCAGTTTGAGCTGTCATTCTTTTTTTATCGCTGTTCTATTTCTGTCCTGTGCTCCTGTGTTTTACTAGCTCATCTGTCAGTACTGCGGTGTCTCAGCGAAGCGCTCCTACCTTTAGTAGGCAGCCTCAACCTGTCCCGCTCACGTAACTGCCCTTCACCTCTCTGACACATGTGAATATGCAGCGATTAGCAATCCTGCTTTTACACTTTCCTTTTTCTAGCCAGGGTTATCGGTTTTACAATCCTGCTGGATTTTATAAACTTCCAACAAACTATTTCCGCAATGATCTTTCTCTTCGTCTTCTGCTTAGATAGACGCTCTTTCCTGTCACTGTGTTAATTTATGGTTTCATCTCATTTGGCTCATTCTGTTACTTTCCCTTTTACGTTATTGTCTATTGATATCTTGTCCTCATGCCAGATAAAAGTCGATTCGCTGTTTTCACCAGGCTTGTTTGCTCCCGAAAAGAAGCTCTCAACGCCACACCCACCACATTTCCATCACGTAGTCGGTTCTTACTGTTCCTTGAAGCATTTATTCCTCAATGTCATTTTTAAACTTGTGACCAAATACTAATTACCGAGAACGGGAGAACAAATTATATACTCATTAACTAGCCCACAGGACCAAGTCAACATTCTGATTGCCTGAAAAAATGGCAGGCTACAAAATGACAAGCTAGTTAGCAGGCTGGACCTTGAAATACAATAAATACGTTCATATTGAAATAGCTGTCATGTGCTTCGTGATTGCGGGGCTAATTTGTCGCTTGGCGGTTTATTCCCGAGAGTAGTTAGCGGCCGCTGCTCTGTCGTCACAGGGGGGTGTTGTTAGTTACGGCGGCGTTTTCAGGAGAAAACATTTCAGCAATCTCAGATATGAAACAAAAGAGTAAGAGCTTCTTTTCTCACTCACTGGTTTCTATTAATTTTTCTATTCATTTTCTATTAACTAATTAAGATTAATAAGAAAGCAAATGTAGAAACAGTGAAAATGCCAAGAATAGTCCAGATTGTGTTTCTTTAAGAGCACGACCTGAAGTGTGTTATTCCTCAAAAGAGAAGAAATGAAAGGAGTATCTCAAGTGTTCTTGTATTGTACCAAAAGAACAACTCCGCCACACACAAGGCATTGTTTTTCTCCTCCAGTAATTCACTACTTCGAGGTGTAAATCCATATTTACAAAATGTTTAGACCTATTTTTGTGTTCTTCTTTTTTTGTGTTCTTCTTCGTTTTTTTTTTTTGGTTTCTGATGTTCCAGTGAGTCACTCAGTGTTGCCAGGGAACTACTAGCAGAGGTAAATGAATAGAGCCCCTCCTGAACTCCTACGCTAGTGCAGCATGTCAGGATAGTGAACAAAAAAATAAAATAGCATCTTCACTCTTAATGTAACTCTGACTTATTTGAATTCTATTCCCGAGCAGCAGACAAAATCCTTTTTTTGTAGTTGGAGCGATATTTGTCATAGTAATTTGTAATATGAATGAAACAAAAGAGGAGATTGTGTGTTTGTCTCATGACCCCATTTGTAAATCAAGCAACCCCATGTGAGGTTGCGAGTCCTAGTTTGAGAACCCCCTGACTCTGGTTTTCCTGCACAGTTTGTGTTAATCCTCCAGCCCCTCTTGACGGTTATTTTCTGACCGCAGCAATCTGTTGGCTGGATATTTTTGCTTGGCGGACTTTATCTGAAGACTCAAGCAGCACCAGACACACTCTAACATTTTATCATCACTGAGAATGGTCCAGCACCCAAATAACATATGTTCACTGGGGGTCCTCTGGTGGTTCTGTTCCACTGGCGGATTCATTTCAGGATACATTGTACATAACAACAGATGGACTCTAGTCAGTAATTGGATACTTAAAGAATGCACCAATATGATAGGCTCAACTGATACAATGATGAATGAGGGTAGCTACAAGGTCCTGACATACACATTGAAATGTACATAAGGACCAAACCACAACCACCTACCCCCAAACAAACACTGCTATGCTCGGGTTCTTGTGAAAGACCAAATAACACAGCGCTCATACTTCAGTACTGTTGCTCTGTACTCAGTAGGTGTACAAACACTGGTGCTGGAGCTGAACAATTCCCTTTTGGAAATATAACAATATAACAATGCGGCATCTGGAAGTCATTGTTTTTTTAACATTTGTCATTCAGACATGTCTAGTGGTAGTTCTGTTACGATCTGTTATAGTGCACTAAGGGAAAATTCATCAGTCCTACTACGTGATGATAGCGGTTTAATCTTCTGTACACGATTCACATCTGTATCTTCATTAAACTCACAATCCACATGACACTGGGGTCAGGAGATGTAAATTGGCGTGGAAAGATTGCTACTTTAAGACCAAACATCATTGCTGAATTTGAATTCTTGTTGTCTTTCCTTATGACAGGAGCTGGTGGTGAAGACTCTGATCGTGGCCGAGCCTCACGTGCTCCACGCGTACCGTATGTGCCGTCCCGGGCAGCCTCCAGGGAGCGACAGCGTCTGCTTCGAGGTCCTTGGCTTTGACATCATCCTCGACCGCAAGCTCAAGCCGTGGCTGCTGGAGGTACGGTTGTTGTTTTTATTCTTAGTTTTTGTCGCTCTTAGGTTTCAAGAGTACGTATCAATTCCTGCTGGCCCCCGACTTTTCCGCAGAAAAATGAAAAGTGTACTGTAGGGGGCGGGCCCCAATTATGTGTGTGTGTAGGCGGGGAAGGTGAGAGAGAGAGAGACAGATTGCTGTTAATGTCAGCATCACAGATATGTACTCCTTTTCAAACCCAGGCAGTTTGTGTGGAGTTTTTCATGTTCTCCCCAGTGCATGTGTGGGTTTCGCCTGGGATCTCTGGTTTCCTCCCACCTTCCAAAAACATGCCGGTAGGTGGATTTGGGTATGCTAAATTGCCCCCAGGGGTGAATGAGTATGCAAATGTGTGTGTGCATGGGGCCTTGTGATGGCATCTCATCCGCCCAACCGTGTAGCACCCAAGGTTCTTGGGATAGGATCCAGGTGCACTCGGAACTTGACTAAAACAAACACTGAGGACGAAATAAACAAACAAAGTCGCAATCCCAAACTACTTCCTATAGTACAATACAAGCCAGTATAAGTACACTGAAGTACTAGAAAAACTGGTACACCTGTTTAATACTTGGTAGGTCCCCCATGGGGCATGAGCTCCACAAGCTTGCAGAAATATTCTGTAGGCAATAAACACCATACTTCCTGCAGAACGGTCCACAATTCTGTTGTATTCCGAGGTGTGGGATTTCTGTGTCCCACAGAAGCCCCACGGCATCTCAGATGTCCTCAATGAGTTCAATGGCAAACCCCCAAACTCAGATGAGCGTTCTTCTAAACATAATTTAGCGGCTCTAGATGTGTGTGGTGGTGATGCATTGGTAGAAGCGTTCAAACCCAACAGAATGAATGCAGGACATGAACGGGTGTAAAACTCGTCAAAAAGGAGGCACATGTAGTGTTCAATGTCTTGTCTTGTTCGTAGACGGACGTACCAGGGGTTCCATGGAATACCGACTAAATAAACCCTATACCATTATGAGGCCACCACCAGCCTATGTGTTTTGCATAGGCTTGTCTATACCAGTGTATTTCTAAGATGTTTAATTTTTATTGCTTATATATAAAATTAGAATTATACACATACATTTATTTATTGTAGAACTAGAGAAAGTCGGTGTCGCTAAAATACAAGTGACAACCATAACGTTTATCTTGAATGTTATTTATATTTAGCTTCTACCTGATCAAACAATATAGTCAAAGCCTGAATATTTTTATGTAATGATACATTTTTAATCGGAAACGCTTTACCCTTTAAGTGTGTGTACGTGAGCTGTAAAGCTGGAGCGGGATGCAGCACGTGTTTCAGGTACGTGGATGGCGGAAGATTAGAGGCAGAAGGCCGTCTGGAGTACCTCGTTAAAAAACCAAGGCTCTTTTAAGACAGCAGTGATAAACAGGAAGCAACTAATCACGTAAACATGAGGGTAATATTGCTTACGCTACTTCCCCCCTACCTCTCTCCTCTCTCCACCTTGTTCTCTCTCCCTCTCTCTCTCTCTCACTCTCGCTCACAGAAAAAAAATTAGGTCAGGACTGTAATTTCAGCAATGGCTGGGGCCCACGATTGCTAGAATTCTTTCTTTTTTTAGTTTTGTGTGTGTGTGTGTGTGTGTGTGTAGTGGTGCTGCTGAAGAGGGGTGTTATGGAGTTATGGAATGCTTGTTTCTGAACATTCCATGTCAGGTTTTCTTTCTGTCCCACACCGATGTCAGCCAGTTAAAGCATGACCCAAATCCTTTAACCCAAAGTGCTTAAAGAAAAAAAAATCCTTCCACCACCCTTTTCCTTTTCCCTCCAATTGACTCCAGGATATAAAGTGCCTTCTAAATAGTAAATATTTTTTATTATTAAAGAAAAGGGTTTTTTTTCTTGGATTCAACTTTTTCATAAACTCCTAATAAATCCTTTATAGCCGCTTGAAAGTTTAAACACACGTCTCGTTTCTCTCTGGTTTGTTTGGTCAAGACTTGTAGTTCTCAGACTGTGGCCATGTTCGCTGAATGCTGAATGAAGCCGAAGTTCAACAACCGGCTCCTCCTAGGTCTCGAAGTGCCTGTGAATGGGGAAGAGTGCAAACAGTGGTAGATACAGTTGTTACACTCCGGCGCTAATGATCTCTTGGTGCTACTAGCAGCCCACCGCAAACTGTCATCAATTAACATCCCCGCAAGTTCCGCACAGAGGGGGAAAAAAAGCTGTTTCTCTTTCACGCTACATTTACAGCGGTACACATTTATTTCCGATTTCCAGAGATTAGTCAGGAGACACTTCCAAACTCGGTCTCAGCAGAGGCACCATGGACTCGGTGTAACTTTTAAAACGAGGAGAGACATATTAAAGAGAGATGCTGTTATAACATGCATAATGGATAAATAATGTTTCACTAGCACAATCATCACGTTCTGCTTAGTTTGAATATGTAATTTTCATTAATGAAAGCTAATAATATTAATATTTATAATATTAATAAATGTGCACAGGGATTTCTACAAAAAAGGTCATGAATACTGTTTAAAAAAGTATCAAGTATAAAAAGGTGAAATTATTATTATTATTTTCCCAAGCTATTATTTATTTCTGGGTTTTTTTCTTGTGCAGATGGTTTCCATCACCATCAAGTCTTGGCTTGCCTGATTGGTGTCAGCCTAGATTAGGCAGCCGCTCTGATAGCAGTCCCAGCCCTCAGCCTCTAATGGTGTTAGCAAGGCCCTTTTTCCTGCCTGGCTTCAGACAGCCTGCGAACTCCCGAGTGCAAGTAAACCTAACAAGGGAACGAAACTATGTCCCAAATCAATTTTGCGCACATATGCACACTCATCTGAAAGGTAGATGATGTATAAATGTAGAACAGGAGTTTTCCCCCCCTCTTGCATTGGCACATTTTCTCAAGGAAACGTCCTTCACGTTAAATTCAGTAATTATGTTAGAGAGTAATTCTGTTTTTCAGGCTTTATTCAGATTTATTTCTCAGTATCGTCAGCCATCACGGTTTTGTGTATGCATGCAGGCAGACAGAGGAACAAGAACACCACTCGGGTAGTAGGAGAAACTACTTGAACTGAAGCCAAAAAATCCAAGAGTTCTGTTTAAAACACATTATAATATTTGCATGGAGCTTCCAAGCATACACCTGCTAAAATTATTCCGTCGTGCTCCTCTCTTCGTCAGATGTATGACGGGAACACGATAGGAGGCAGAGCAGCTCGGCTCGGCGAAACGTTCAAGCTCGTCAGGCACACCGCATTGTGCTGTGCGGAGAGAAAAGCCAGCTTTTGTTACGATCCTTATCTTAATTCCCCAGGTTTTTGACAACCGCTTTTACCTCTCTTTGACATTCAAAACATTTGGGGCATTTACATGAGTGGAGACCCCCAAACAGCGTAACTCGAGAAGCTTCCCTCTCTCCACTCGATGTGGTTAGCCGCCGTTGTTCAGGTTCTTCAGTGACTGCCGCTGTTGGCATGCTAATTTTCAGGGCGATATGATTCAGGCCTATGTTGCTAGGAAGGATAGCCCCCTCCAGAGGTCAGGAGGATTCCGGAGGGACGCGAACACCCATTAGTCAAATGCTGCGGTGCAACACTATCATTGCCCCCTGGGCCCACTCTCTGTTCCACCCCTCCCCTCCTTCCCCCCCATCCCCAAGTCTTTGCAGAAGCCGGTCACACTGGAGCTGTTAAGCTGGCATGATGAATAATGCAAAGGCAAAAGGAAACGGAGATATTCAGGGTACACAGAAAGATTGAGGGACAGAGGAAGATAGACAAAGAGGAAGAAAGGCGGTGAGAAAGCCAGATAAAATATACATTCACAATAACGCGTCCCAGGTCCACGAGGGCGGACTCTGGCTGGGAGGGGGTTTATTATGGTTATGAATTTTGCGTGGCGGCTTTTACAGGCCCGCCATACAGGGGTGGTAGACCCCTCACAGCGTTCAGCCTCATTAAAGCACAGATTACTTTGCTGAATCGTAACACACACACACACATACACACTTCCTTGTGAGGACCTTTTGCCTTTTTTTAATGGCAACAAAATGTCCCCACAGGGAAAAATCTGCCAAAATATAAAAACATCTCCTATATATACACACACACACACACACACACACACACATATGATTTTCCTTCTGTCCTTGTCAGGTCCTTCCACAGACATGATTATTAATGCAACTAAATGAGGTTTGACCCTCACCTCAGTAAGCAAGATGCAATCTTTAGGCTCTGATATTTAGTTATTTATTTATTTTTAATCAAAGCTTCAGTTTTTGTGGGAGGGAAAAAAAGCTGTCACCCAAATGTCCACAGAAGACCAATGCTGTCAAATTTCCTGTCGCTGTGTGATCATTTGGGCCTCACCAGACATACACACATGCAGAAAATGCTCAACAGTTATTAAACCAGCAATCAGCTCTGCTTTTCAGTCATGGTCCAGAGCACATGACCTCTGCACACATGGCCACGTCCACGCTTCTTTTAGCCACCATGTACTCGATGGCAAATAAACGCAGCACCGTGTGTCGCTAGGTTTGTGACGTGTCGAACATGAACATTTATTAGGGTTTGTTTTTCTGTGGCCTGGTTCCCACCCTGCGGGAGAGGGTGCGGGGTGTGTTTGTGGGCGATTGGCAGCCATTGAAGCAGGCGTGAGTCAGAAGCACTTACAGAGATGGTACCTACGAGGGGCCAAAGTGCCTCCGTGTCCCATCTCCTATGCTTCTTTACTTCCTTCCTTCC
>JAOVVF010000004.1:17455368-17484762 GCA_028565595.1 Duopalatinus emarginatus
CATAGAAAAGTACACACACAAACATAAACACACTGCAATAGAGACCAGTATTCCAAAAAAAAAAAGTTTATATTTTGCATTATTTTGAAATTTGATACAGTAATGTGTGAAATTAGAATGTAGAATCTTTAAAAATGTTACACATTTGATTACATTTAAACAGGAAAATAGAAATGGTGCCGAATCTTAAATATTAAATATTCAAGATGTTAAACATTTTACTTTCTTTGTTTTAAGTATTAAAAAACTAAAACGTTCAGCTTATTCTGGGAAAAAAAAAAAAAAAAACATCCCACACCATCAATATGGTCTCCGACCCCAGTGTACACACACACATGTAGATGAGGTGAATAACGTTGTCTTTTTTTCAAGTGGAAGGGCTGGATATATTAGGCAGCAGGTAAACAGTCAGTTCTTTAAAGTGATGTGTTGGAAACTGGGCAAACATAAGGATTCGTGCAGTTTGGACAAGAACTAAATTGTGATATCTAGACAACTGGGTCAGAACATCTCTAAAACGGCAGTTCTTGTGGAGCGGACCCAATATGCAGTGGTTATTAACTAACAAATGTGTTCCACGGAAAGGGAACGTGTAAACTGACAACATGGACTCAAATGAGTGTCCATTGATACTCAAGGCTCATTGATGAGCATAGAGGTTAAAGGTTCAGAAACAGAAATTCACAAAAGGATCTGTTGATCATGTTTTGATACCACAGATACCACAGCACACCTTCAGAGATCTTGTGGAGTCAATGATTCAGTGGGTCAGAGCTGTTTTGGCAGCTGTTTAAACGTTACGGTTGATAAATAAAGTGCCCATGTATTAACAGTCCTGTCACTGAGGATAGCTGAAGATTTATTTTGCAGAACACGGGGTGCTATAAATGTGTTTCAGATACTTGGTGGCGGCTCATAGCATATACACTTGAGCTTTTGTGTTCTGCACAATAAGCCTTGGATAATAAACCCACAGTGACTTATATGACAGTTTATGACAGTTAGTTTAAGTGAGTTAAGAGTTTAAGTGAGTTTAAAATCAGAGATGAATTTGCCATTAGCCAAGCAGATTAGCTTGCTGGCATTCGGTGCAGAGATGCAGAAATTGCTCAGCAGGTAGCCTGCAGTAGATTGGGTTTTAGCTACAGTTGTGGAAAAAAAAAGATGGTTGAATTATCTAGGAGAGCAGTGGGTAGCTCTGTTGCCTCACAGCAAGAAGGGCCTCGGTTTAATTCCCCGGCCAGGCGGCTCCCTGTGTCTGTGTGGGTTTCTTCTAGTAGCTCCGGTTTCCTCCCACAGTCCAAAGACACACAGTCAGGCAAATTGGAGACGCTAAATTGCCCTTGTGTGAATGTGTCTGTCTGTCTGTCTGTCCTGCAATGGATTGGTGATTGGTGACCTGTTCTCTGCCTTTTGGCCAGTAAGTGCTGGGATAGACCCAGCTTAGTTTAGATCGTGAGTGAGGGTGAATCCTCTGGTTTTCAGAACAAAAACCAAGCAACACAACCTGTTTTGATTTTGTGCATTAAAACATACAATTCATGGCAAATATTTTAAACAACAGATGTCCCTCAAAAAGTTTTTCATGTATTTAAAGCTTAAGGATAAAGACCTCTTGAAATGAATTCTTCACAACTGGAGATATAAAACATCCTCAACAGAGGACTGAAACATAGAAAAGAATGCCTGGTAATGTTGCAGTTGAAATGGCAAGCCAAGAAAATTTATTCAGATAACATCTATATTCATGAGTCAACCATCCGAAAAACAATGAACAAGAGTTGTGCTCAGTGGAGGGTAGTACACACCAAACCTCTGCCCTCGAAAAGCATTACTGCATATCTAAACATTGTTATACATGTTATACACAACTGCTGGAATAATCTCGGACAAATAAGACACTGTTGTGTTATTGACGAGACCAACTTTAATGTAAACTAATGAATTGTAAGTTAGACCGGGGCATCAACCACAGGGTAATGCTTGTGTTTATAAAAGGATCACAAGCCATTAATTTATAATAACAAAATGTACATGAATGAAGCAAAATACCTCCTAACTGTTACACAAGAATAATCAGTTTGGTTGGTTCTTGTGAGGTTTTTGGAAACTATCTATAAAATACAAAGCTTTACTTATGTTTCCAATTTTTGTTAAACCATACAAATGTGACTCAGTTATTCTGTACTGCATTGGGAGAAGTATTATTTATTTGCAGTAAGGAGGTAAGACAAACAGATCTGTATTCAGACCTCAGAACAGTTTGACCCAAACGTCCTAGTTATGCACTGAATTGTTACTGCCATTTTGACCGTAATTAATGTAATATATTACAATATAATTTACCCTGAAATTTGGGCAACACACAAAAATAGAACGACATTGGATGTCATTATCTAAATATATAAATATGACATTGTGGCATAAATTGTCTAGAATTGTATTATACAGCAGCCAAAGCACGGTGGCGCCACAGGTAGTGTGTGTGCTGCGCGGCTCCACGGATCTGGGCTTGTGTGTTCGATCCTTGCTCCGGTCTCTGTCTGCAAGGAGTTTGGTGTGTTTTCCACATGTCCACGTGGGTTTGTGCTGGGTGCTCCAGTTTCCTCCCAACTCCTGGCCTATTACTGGTAGGCGAATTGGATGTTACATTGCCCTAGGTGTGAGTCAATGGGTGTGTGTGTTTATGTGGTTTGCTGCGATAGACTGGCACTTTGTCCAGAGGGTATTCCTGCCTAGCACCCTATGATTCCGGGAGGGCTCTGGACTAACCGCAACCCTGACAGAGGAAACGGATAAGAGAATGACTGACAGACTGACTGACATTTTTACCTTTCTCATGAAGCCTTGCACTTTCTGCCACTCTCAGAACCCTTCTAGTTCATTCTGGTTTTCTCCATTTGAACTGTCTTGTTATTGTTAGAACATACTGCATATAACTCATTCAGTGTCATTCAGTGTCAATTTAAAGGCTGGCAGCCAGTTAATGTGGATGGAACCGGAATTGCTAAATTGAGACAAATTTGCAAAGATGGAAATAGATCTGTTCATAGGAATTGGCCTCTGTGTATTTAAAGTATATTAGGTTATAAAAGTATATTATGGTTTTAGTCTAAAATGGTTTTTAAAGGAAGTGGAAAACCCTGGAAGCATAAACTGCATGCAGTAAAGTACAGTACGCTAAAATTACTGGCTAGAAAAAGTAGGTAAGCACATGTTTAACACAAATCTGAGTAAGAATAATTCCCTCCAGGTATTCACTGACTATATATACAGTAATGTGCAAAAGGTTTAGCCACCCTATATTGTGTTTAGTACAAATTTTGTTATAGACAAATGTACTATTTTATTTATTTTATGATTCCTGCATTATTGAGTCAGTACATTGTAAACGTTATAAACATTATGTTACAGAAAAAAAGGTTTGTATGTCAGTAAAGAAAGCAACCTCTTAAATAAGAGATAAAAAAACATGATGAATGAAGAAGCGCGTGTTTCAGTCAGTCCCTCCAGAAAAACTGTTGCAGATTCTCCAAGACACTCAGTAAAACTGATCATGTAATTCCCTAATAAAACTGCATCATCCTAACCTGGGACTACTACTGAACAAAAAAGCAAAGTGTAGTCACGTCTAGTCCTGTCTGTCTTTATTTTATTACTGTTTACTGCTTATTCTGGGGTTTTTATTTCAAATAGTGAAAACTTCTTTACAGCATTTCTATATAACATAGTACTATATATATATATGTATGTATGTGTTTGCAATGAACACCATTATATTCCAAGGTGTACATCTGTATATATAGCTATATCTGATTGCTTGATTACTTATTGTCATTTTCATGCTGAAATATAGGTGCACAGATTTTCTCCCAGGAATCATAAAATCTGAGTATGACATGACCACAAATTGCCAATCAGCATGTGGGACAGTTAGGGTTCTTCACCCATTTTAACCTCACTTTCTCGCACTTGTCGTTCAGCCTTGCACTCCAATCACTCTATTCAGTCTCTGCACCTGTCTCTCCATCTTTTTCCCCTCTCTACCCCTCACTACATCGATTGATTAGACCTGCATCAAAGCCTTTATGATCATGACTACAGAAAGTGAAAAATGCTCGTACATTTGAAATGTATATGCTTGCTTTGATTTTTTAGTGCTGTTCATTCATTCGCATTAATGTCCTTTGCACGTTAAGGTCCTGGATATTGTCCGCACCAACGTCCGTTCGTTGCTACAGAGGATCTGGAGGGAGCCTGACGTTGACAGTTTACGTCTCTACCGCCTTTTTAACCGTGTCTTCAGTCGCCTGCTTTGGAGCCACGGTCAAGGCCTGTGGAACTGTTTCTGCAGCTCTGGGTAAGGAGTGCTTCGTGATACAGATGCGGAAGAGATTCATACACAAGAACTAGATAATTGTACACTGGCTGAACTCCTTTTTGACATAGAAAAGATGCAAAAATTATTTATAACATGCTTCCTTTAATGGCCAGTGAAGTTGAGTGAAATGAAGCGGTTTAATTTCTTGGTGAATTATCTAGGTTCATTTAGCAAAGACTTTTCACAGAGTTGCAAAAGGGTTCATGCACTCATCGTCCATTTTAATAGTAAAACGTACACCTGCACATTTGTCACGTTATCCAGTCAGCTAATCAGGTCACCGCAGCACAAAGCATAAAATCATGCAAATACAGTTTAAGAACTTCAGTTAATTTCAGCGTCAAATAGTGTACAAAAATCTGATCTGATCTCGGTGACTTTCACTACGACATGGATGTTAGTGCCAGACTGGTTTGGTTTAAGTATTTCAGACTGCTGATCTCCTGGGGTTTTTCACGCACAACAGAATCTAGCGTTTACACAGAATGGTGCAAAAAACAAGTCGCGGATCTGTAGGCGGCAACGCTTCATTAATGTGAGAGGTCAGAGAACTGAGAGGAGACTGTTTCGAGCTGGCAGGAAGGCTGTGGTAACTCAAGTCACCATTCTTTATAAAAGGGGTGAGAAGAAAAGCAAGTCAAACTCTGAGATTGATGAACTACAACAGTACACGCCCACATCAGGTTCTCCTGCTGTCAGTCAGGAGTCTTAGGCTACAGATTAGAACAAGACCAGTCAGTTGTTTCCCCCCACCCCATGTCCTGTTTTAGTGACCCTGAAGCTCTTGATCTGTATCTGCATGATTTTATGTGATGCACTGCTACCACATGATTGCTATTTAAGTGGCTAGTGAGGTTATATGTCCATTATAAACAGTATTATCAATCTTAAAGGCAAATTAACATACTTAATGTTAAGATACTTGCCAGTTATTCTGGTCAACAAGATCGGACATCCTTTTTTGTGTACATGTTTGAGAAATTCTTTTGTGTAATTGTTTTTTTTTTAACCAGCATTTGTTGTGACTGCTGCCAGCACAGTCATTTTTTCGTTTCTTTACCGTAAGGACGGCAAAGAAACACATAAAATTCCCATGTGTATCCTCCTATTCATTTCTTGTGTGGGTAGTGAAGTGGGTCTACACGGTTTTTCTACATCCCACTTGTAGGTATAATTGACAGATATAGAGATATGTATCCACCCAGGTTTATTTTAACTTAATGAGAGTGTGCATGGCACTAGGGGATTAGTGATGGTGCTAAGCACCCCATGCTGCTGCCATTTAATCAGGGCCCGGTGCATGAAGGAGGTCTGTGGGCAGCTAGTGCTCAGAGGAAAGCCCAGCATGGGAGCATTGTGAAGGCCTCCTCGCCTGTAATGTACTCTCAGATCCCCAGCCATTATATTCCTTCATCTCCACAATAAAACAAAATCACCGCTGCCGTCCAATGACTTTGAAAAGAAAAAGACATTATTTTAGTTCAATATTTTCCCTTTTATTCGGCCCACGCTGAGGACCAGGCCTTTGAATGTTTTTTGACACTCATTCATCAAAGTGTCTGGCGAGACAGAAGTCCTGGGGTGTTTACTGAATTCTTCTTTTTTGGAAACTATCATAGTAAGATATTTTTTTGCGTGTATATGATTGGACATACAGCAGGTCATCATGGGAGAGCATCTTCAGCAAGAGCAGCGAAGTGGTGACGCCGCAGGAATTGCAGTGCTGCCAGCGCTTGGTGCAGCTGTGTCGTGACTGTCTGCTCGTGGTTTACAAGTTCGTAGTGGAGTCGCGCGGGTCGCTGACCGGCATGAACCCGGAATGGGACGACCCCAGGTAAACCCCTCCTTTTTTTCCTCCACACTTCTTTTTCCATCTGTTCAACCTCGGTCCCCTGTGTAGCAGAGTTCAGGGGGAAATGGCTGGGAACGGGCATATCTGACTTTTCAGCTGCACAGGGGAAGCTGTGAACAGGAAAGGATGACCCTCAGATTATCACTTAACTTAGAAGGCCCCCTGAGGCGCAGCTAATTCAATTATAAAAGAGATGAGCCAGAGCGAAATAATCTTAAGAGTTTGTGCACAGCCTGCTTCCTGTGATCTATAGCCATAGATTTCGAGCTTATATATTCCAACAGGCATTTGGTTGTAATGTATGGCACATTGTCGTTGCTTAGTAGATAAGCTGTAACGTAATTTAAAGGTTTCGTTTAATGGGTTTCATTTTAATTGAATGAGACTAATTGATTTAAATGCATGTGAGCTCAGCGTTTTTCTAACAGCTGTGTAATTAGAGTAAATACAGGTTTAAGGTGCGATCCAAATGAAGTCTGGATTTCTTTAAATATTCCTGTATTTCTGGTAAACTGTATTTGACTCGAGTCGGTCCTGCCCATACTAAATTTGTTGCCCATTTATAAATAAAATTAATATTAATAATAATAATTACAAATACAAAAAAAAAAAATATTTGTATAGGTTTTACGTTTTTTTTTTTTTTAATCCAGTGGTGTCCAAGACCAGTTCTGGTTCGGTGATATCCTTGCTCAAAGACACCTAATTCCCTTTGGCATTTAACTACCAGGTTTATTAGGTGTTTTAGAGCTGTGAAATTTTGCTGGACTCTTGCCCACGACTGGGGTTTTAAAATTTTGAGCTAACACTTCATTTGCTCCAGCGTTTGGATACTTTCGGTATTCACTGAAAATTATTACATACTTGACAAATTTATATCCGTCCTTAGAACTCCTAACCAGGTTAAAGCTTCGTATGGGCATGGCCTCTTCCAATTTTCCCCTCCTTCATTAAAATTATGACCCTGTCTTTCTGCTCTTGACTTGCGGACTGTGGTGAAGCTCGCCCTCGGCTGCCGGACCAGTCTCGTCTCGTGGCTCGACCCCTTCCTCTTCTACCCTCTCTCTCCTTGACGCAGGTCTTTCTACTTCTTTTGGATCAACCCCTCCCTCCATATATCCAGTCTGTCCAGACTGTAACCACCCACCGTCATGCACCTGTTTGCCACTTTTGCTCGCTTGTCTCTGAACATGGCATCTTGGAGGGGGTGCTGACTAAAATAATAATAATCTAAAAAAAAAAAAAATAATAAAAAGTTTTCTAAGAAAGCAAGCAAGCCATTCCTCCATCCTCTCCACTTACCATGGCAACAAGCACCCGCTCATTCGTCACAGCGAATCGCAACAGTTTCACTGCATGGTGCATGACGCGCACTTCCATATCTTTCCCAGGACATGCCTCATTGACGGCTCAGTGGCAGAACGGAGCAGGGGGATGACAGATTAGACTTTTCACTTAGCCGGCATATGCTTTGCCTCGTTAGGAAAATGATGTCTGAGTAGGGGCATGGCACCATATTGCTGGTGACCCCCCCCCCACCCCCTGCTTTCAACAGCCACTCATCGTCCTCTCTGGCATGTGCGTTGCCCCCCTACCTGCACCCATACGCCGCCTGTCCTACATCTGCCTCCACTTGCCAGTCTTGGCCAGTGGAGAGACACGGGGTCCAGAGCCATCAGGGTGGCAGAGACAGACTCTCAAGCGACTGTCTAAGATGCATTTCTAAAAAGATGCAGGCTGCAAAACAACATTCCAACCCATTCCCAGTGAGATTGATCACAGAATAGACGATGCTTGTCTAAAATAAAATGGGGCTAAAAAAAAAAATTAAAAAGGGTCATTTATAATAATAGTTTACAGACTCCAGTAAAATACTTTTTTTTTTATAAACCAAGCAGATCATATAGTAGATCTATGATATATATCATATGCTATATATGATATATTGATATATATGATATTTATATATATATAAATATGATATCAAGTCATATCACATCACATCATTTATTTCTATATTTATTTATCCCTCTAAAAATTTCTCGGCAGCACAGTGTGGCAGGACTATTGAACATATACTTTAAACATGCAAACTGACTGGAGATATGTGCAGATCTCTGAGTCATTGTGTATAATTAGGAAGATCGCACATTCTCAAAAAAAAAAAAGAAAAAAAAATACAGTTAGACAGCTGCTGGCTCTCAGGGGGCTTTCCGCTGGCAGGTTTTCCTAAGAACTACTCAGTGATCAAAAGCCAAGGACCTGGTGGAAGCATTACAGAGGTCCAATTAAATATTGCCGGCAGCTTGATTGGACTCGGAGTCACGGAGCCCCTTTACATGCATCCTTAAACAGACACCTTTGTCAGAGACTTATATAGGAACGGCACCTTTGGCTAGGAAGCTGTTTGTGAATATTTTGGAATTACGTGGATTTGTGTGTGAATAGTTGCTGAAATGTTATTTATTTCTGGCACATACTTTTAATGACCACATGTTTAGCGATCTCTCTAAACAGTCATTGACCATATTCTCGAGTATTGCCATTTATATATGGTGTATATGTTAATATTTGTTTTATATATATATATATATATATATATATATATATATATATATAAATTTAGCTCGATGGAAATATGTGTCTTTCTCCTCCTTGTATTTCTGCACTTTGGTGAACGGGTTGGAGGTACAGTAGTTAATCTACATTCTAATATATCTGCTTGACAAGCACTAGCGGTACTCTTGAGCAGTTTCAAGGGCATTCTTCTTGAACTAAATGAAGTTAATTTGACTTTTCACAAGTCTCCTGGGCATGACGGCAATGCAGCAGAAGCCCTCAGAGCAAATCTTTTTTAGTATACTTAGAAGAAGCAGCATGGCTAATTTGTCCTGGGGATATTATACAAGGAAGACTGTCACGAGTACCATGTAACAGTGACAAGCCTAAGGGTTATTTTACAGTTACTGTTACATTTTCTTTTTTTTTTTACACTAACCAGGTGTAGGTCATTCGGTTATAGTACAAGCGTTGTGTTCGCTTTCACTTGCTTTTAATGAACAAACAATTTACATGTCCTCATTAACAATTTGAACAGCTATCGTATGTGGGTCATATCTTGTCTCAATTGGTTCACCTCCGCGTCTCATTTCAGGCCCTAATTATCTCACCCAGTACCCACTTTCGGACATCATTCTCCTGCTAAATATTTTTTAAGCAGTGTTGATGTTAAACAATGTCCTCCGCCGGTCTATTAGCACGAGGCTTGTTCAGCTGCCCAAGCGAAGATGCAAAGTGTCACTCATCATTAAAAACAGACGGCATTTACAAGAAGGGATCAGGGGAAAACAGAGAGGTTGGAGGGAGCGTGCGTGTTGGGTTGGACAGTATCGAGCTAAGGGGGATAGGTGGGTGGGTTTGCTTGATGTTGTCAGATGGCTAACGTGGCCTGATCTCTTCTTGTGACCTTTTGCAACTCTAATCCTGTTTCCACATCTCCTGTCAATCCCCTGTCCCTGTTTCCCATCTCTGTGTGTGTGTAGGTATCTGGTGCCAGTGACCTCCCAGTTCATCATCAAGTGGCCTTCCTCCAGCTCAAGCCGGAACATGGCCTCTCGCAGTCTTTTCACCACTCGCATGGGTCACTTCTAATCCACCCTGGACACTTGCTGCCTCCTGGGGAGGAAAAGGGCACAGATCCTTCTGCTAGACTACCCCCCCTCCCCCCCGATGGAGAAACGCTAACTCTGGAAGCATGCGAAAAGGGACTTTGCCAGTCCACTTTTTTAGATGTAGTCATTGGCGCATCAGAGGCAGACAGTTAAGCAGTCCCTCCCTGAGTTCGGCCAGAGGATCTCTAGTAAAAAAAAAAAAAAAAAAAAAGTCTGCTGTACAGTTATCTCCTTTATTATAATGTAAAATTTGAGTCGCCATTATGGATTTATATCCAGGACTTGCAAAATGATTCTGTCCATAACAGTGAATGTTTCAGTGAAATTTAGATGGAATGGGATTTGTCTCTATGCTTGTTAAAGAAAGATAACATACAATGCTGTTTTTGTTTCGCTGCTTGCAATGGCTGGTGCTGTTTTTTCTTCAATGATTTTATTACATTTCATCACCATATGTAGTAGTAGGAAGAATTTAGGAATGGTTTACAGAGCGGTTCTGTCAAACTGCTTTCTTTTAAACGCCAAAATGAAGGAAGGTCTTCTGAAAACATGCCTCTCAGAAGCTCAGTTGTACATGCCTATACATAGTCCTTTAAACTTGTGTGTTTTCAGCTGGCGAAGGGTAAAATACTGCACATCAGAAATACTTGAATTTATTTATACTATTTATTTGATTTTGAAATGATTTCATTTAAATGCACTAACTTAAGATTTTCAAAAATATTTTCATTTTGACTGAATTTTATGTAAAGTTTTTTTTTCTTTTTCGTAATACTAAATGAGAATGGGTTTTAAAGAACCGTAGGTCTTTTGCTAAACTGCCATGTTTGTGTTTTAGCAGCTATGCCCTGTATTTTTCTCAGCCTGTATGCAAGTGCCAGTGCAGAATGTGGCGTGCCAAGACTAAGCACAACCAGGAATGTGTTAATGGCTTCTAAATTGAGGTTAGTGAGTAATTAGGATGCTCTGTATGACAGTAGGTAGTGTTAGAATTTCAATTTGAAAAAGCTCCTGGTAGCTAATTTTCAGGTAGATTGTATCCTGTAAAAAATGCTAATGCAGGATGTTTTTTGGTTATGTCCTTCAGCAGTCCTTTTCTAATGAATATGGCGATAACTTTATGCTAAGGAATGGTATAAGCTGTTTTCTTCTTCACTCCCCTAGTGTCATTTCACTATGCCTGGATTCCATTCATGTTCATTCTAGATACTGATTTTTAAGTTTAACAGCAATAAAAAAAAAACCTGGTGGTTCTAGATTTTTGATCTGTATTTATCATTAAGCTGTCTCTGTCTCTTTCCTGCTCACTGAATTGAGTGACAACTTTGTCATCGCTCTTCTTTCTAATATTTGTTGTAACATAAGAGATGTTGAGAATATCTAAATAACCGACACGCACACACACACACACGTCAACCTGCGCAAAACTGACACTCCGCGTCTCATGTGAAACTCGGAAGAGCAACCTCGCTAACCTTGTCGTGTCATGTCCTGACTCAAGGCCAGGGGAATAGATGTGATCCTATCCCTTATTTACACTAGCGCACTCAATTTCAGGCTGCCAGCCATCTTTTTCTTGTCTCTGCCTTCCCTCCCTTCCCCTGCGTCCCTCCCTCCTCCTATCTGTCAAGCGTGGTGCTGTAGAGTCACGACCTTGAAATTCTTCCCTGAACAATAGCAGCTTCTAAGCGGCTGACTCCGAAACTTGAGGACTATTCCCCTGCCCTCTGGTGTTAAATCCTTGTCACCCAGCATGGTCAGCTAGTGGGAACCGAGTTAGTTTGACTTGCACTGGAGAGTGGATGCTATGTAGGTTCTTGCCGGTGACCCAGTTACAGGTCTTGTTAATACACCGAGTATCAGACTCGGTCTGACTGTGATCGTATCTTGGATGAATGCAATCAAAAACCTATTTGTTATTTAATCCTGCATTTCAAAAGCACAGAAATCAAGAGGCTTTCATTGAGACTCATCCAAAGAAGACATTCAGTGGCCTAATTTAATCAGACGCCTTCTCGTCCTTATTTAAAGACTACTCTCAGGAATGTTTAAAAGTTCGTGTATGTGGGGTTTTTTTTAAGCTGCTCGGTACTGTAGAACATAATCAAGCATGAGTGCCTCGAGTTTTAAATGACTCGACTACTTCAAATTGCTATAAAATATCAGTTGACACCACATTGCCTTTGCAGGTGCTTTCTGAATAAATACTGTAAAAGAACCTGTACTGTATTTGTCCTGCGATACACTATAATATTCACACTCCTGACTGGACCCTGAGTCCTGGGTTTATCTTACAAAGACTCCTCAGCTCTTTGTTCCAGAAGCAGCATGACAGGCAGGGTGGAACTGCCCCAAAGACCATCTCCTGAGTGAGCTGAGATAATAGATCTACAGATACAGCTACCTTCATGTACTGCGCTTTCAATAAAAGTGATAGCTTAAAGATTGAGCTTGCCTGTGTGCCCTGAACCAGGAAGAATAGCAAATTCGCAAGCTCCTTCTCGGGGCCAAATTAGCACTTCTGACGCAGCTGGGGTTCGGATCGGCAGAGCGGGATCACTCTCTTCCTCTTTCTCGCTACCACTTGGGGTGCTTCAAAAGGCAGGAAGGAGCCCCACTGCTCCTTCTCAGTGGTACGACACTGTCAGAGTAGAAAGACCAACTGTTCCCAGGGGACTGGTCTGGGAGTTCTTGTGGGGATTGAGACATCCTTGTGGAGATTATCAATATATCCCCTCCAGCCAGGCTCAGAGACATGAGACAGAGCTGCTCTGCCCATTAGTCTACTGCTGAGCTCAGGGAACAAACAGCTGTCTGCTCGCTCAGAAACCAGACAGACTCTATCACTCTCCCACCTTGATGTTGCATGCCAATATACTCGGCTTACCTTCAGCGAATTTGGCTAATTAGAAGTGCTAGCTGTTTTTCCAAGGGTGTATTTCTGCATAGTTACCTTTGGCTCAAGAATTATCTTAAGGGACGCGTAACCAAATGGAAGCGGACTGATCCATTGACTAAATGCTCTAGCTTTGCCCTCTAGTCTCCCATTCTTCATGCTGTCAGGATATCGCGAGACTTTAAGGACAGTTTCCTGATGTTGACCTGCGTGCAAGTATTGATCTAAAGATCACAAATAGCCTCGGTGAGAAGACGTTCCCACCTCACACTGATTGGTTAACCTCCAGAGACCTGGTGAGCTGGAGTACTCAATTATTTAAGTGGCAAAAACAGTCCTGCCAACCTACTGAATGTTATTGGAGTCTTGCCTCACTTGTTTTCTCAACTTCTTGATGTTTATCCACCTTTTTTGATAACGACTCGCTCTGGAAAGTTTCAGGTCAACAAAAATCAGAAGTTTCGTTTTTTTTTTCTCATATAGAAAAGGTTTTGTATTGATCCTGTTAATAGAAATCCAGATGCTTTTCACCTTGTATGTGGAGTTGATGGTTATTCACGCTGATCTGGCCTGCTTACTCCTGTTCACCTAAAAGTGCACAATAAGAGCTGTCAGAGCGCTCTCTGGATTTCAGAAAACGCTGGATAGAATCTTAAGAAGGGCAACAGAAGGTCAGGGTGAAGCATAAATAAACAGTATATAACCAGGGTTTAAACCTTTGCTCTACGCCCAGGCCTCGGTTCCCCCTTTGTGAATATTTCTCCTCATATCTGACATGTTCACACAATTGAAAGGTCAAACATGTGCTAGTAAAATTAGCCCAGGAGCTGGGAATCAGACAGACTTCTCTGAGAAGGGGCTAACACTGTTGGCTAAAAATATTTTCGTATAAAAGGTTGAAATGGTTCTCTTCCACTTGATATGCAAAAAGATAATATGCAAAACTAAAGGTTATACACAGAAGTGCCGGATTAGCTGGTAGAGATAAGCCTATGCAAAATACATAGGCTGGTGTTGGCTCTATAATGGTATAGGGTTTGTTTCTGGCATTCCATAGGACCTCTGATCCGTCTACACACGTCTCTGACAGGTGAACACTTTCTGGTGGGTCTTCTTTCTGATGAGTTACACCAGTTCATGTCCTGCATTCATTCTGATGGGTTTGGCCTCTTCCAACAGAACAATGCACCACCACACATCAAGAGATGACAAATTATGGTTTAGAGGAACACTGTTTTGAGTTTAAGGTTTTGCTATTTCAGCGTTATCAAACACGTCTGGGATGCCATGCAGCGCTGTGAAACACAGAAATCCTACACCTTGCGGAGTCCATGCTCTGTGGGGGACCAATGGATGTTAGACTGCTGTACCAGTTTTTCTGGCTCTTCTACGTATATGTTTATGCTTGCAATGGAGGAGTAACCTATTTTGAGAGGGTTTCAAGTAGGATCCCTTAGGAAATAAGGATCTAAAATCTTTTTCTTTTCTTTTTTTTTTTACAGTTGTACAGTTGCTTTCTTTCCTGTTTTTCTTCAGATGTCATCTTTGTCCTTTAAACTCAACAGATACCTCAGGTAGTTTTTAGACTTTACAGTAGACCTTGTCTTTTGTCTCTGATCTTCATCCAAACTGAGAAGCCCATAAGCCATGTAATTAAAATACTTTTTATTAAAATACTTTAACTTTTAAATGTAATTAATAATACATTTTATGTATATAAAACAAGGGTCCTAGTGTTTCGCCATATTGGCTCTGGATCCACCGTGACCATGACTAGGTTAAGGTCCTTACTGAAGATCATTTCAGCGTTCTTTTCAACTTGTGTAGTCTTCACTCAGTAGGACTTTCTCTTTTTTATTCTTTTTAGTCTACATGAGATCATTCTTAGCTACTTACCACTGCTACAGCTGTCTTTTGGACCTCATGCCAATCAGGAAATCTGGCCAGCCTCCACTGGAAGTCAAAAATTAGGTTAAGCTCTGCTCAGAGTCAGAAGATTTGAAGCTTTTTTGGGCTGTGGTTCAAGAGTGCCAAGCGGAGACTCGGGACTTAGTTCAGCCGATTTAGTTCAACAGGTGGGTCTGTGACCTCATTCTACTGCAGGACAGAGGTCTATTGACCAGCAGGTCCACACCAAGGGATTTATATTCTGTATAATGTATTCACAGCCTAATGAGGGAAAATCAGCTCAGAATCTTGGGTCTTTAACCACATTTTTTTTCATTATAAACATGTCATAACTTGGCATGTCTTTTTTTTTTTTTTTTAGGTTTTAGCAAATATAGGCAGCTCAACATTCACCCCTTCTGTTATTATAGCATAGTTCTTATACAAGGCTGAACGCTTCTCAACCCACTTTGGTTATGTAGCACTGCATGACTCACGTAGACATTCTTACTGCATGTAGGCAATATTAGTGTTGTGGTAAAGCCAAGGTATCCAGAAATGAAATTTCTGATGACATGGCCGGTGCAGTAGTCTAGCATGAAATCGGTTTGATAAATATAGCTCTCTGGTCATACAAATATAGCCGACTGTCAACTGTTACCATTTGATGAGTCAGAGGCAAAAGGATTTTAAAGGAATCATTCTGAGGATAGCAGCCCGCGGAGGATACAGACATGTTCATTCTACATGCCGTCAGAGCTCTCATTCCCTTTCTACCTTCATTTGATCGGGTGGGTAGGGACAAAAATATTGCACAGACATATACTTTTGGAGGATTTTCGACCTTAATTCAATTTTTGATTTCAGGACAAAAAACTGCTTGTTGTATGCTGTATATGTTGTATATGAGGTCAGAAACTGTGTTTCTCTTCTTTTTCTTTTATTAGGTCTCATTTATCAAGCTGGATATGAACAGATTTATAGGTAAATTGTCTGCAGGAACATTTACATAAGAAATATGGTATCTGTGAAAATCTAGTTTGTTCGTAAAAAAAAAACAAAAAAACAAAGCTTCTGCGTTAGTGTGAGGGACTCGGTAACGTGAATCCTGATTGATAGGCTTTAAAATAATTTCATTCGCCCGAGTTACCGCAATTTTATATACAGATTACATTGTCAAGTTTAAAAAGCTATTCATTTAAATAGCAAAGCATCACGAAACGGGTACTTCATATTAATGACTTGAACGCAAGCCTCTGTTCATTCATTATCTAAGCTGTTTACACCTTGGGGGTCGTGAAGGGTGCTGGAGCCTATTCCAGAAAAACACCCTGGACAGGCCACCAATCCGTTGCAGAAAGACAGACGTGTTCCTAAGTCACCTGACCGTGCGAGGACACCCACACGGACAACATGCAAACTCTACACAGAAAGGACCCTGGCTGCCAGGGGAACTGAACCCAGGCCCTTCCTGCTGTGAGGCGACAGCACTACCCACAAGCACGACTGTAAATTAAAGAGTAAGACTCGCTATTCAATCAGGACAAAGAATTGTCCCAACATATTTGTGCCTATGTTAGCCGAGGGGCTGCAGTGGCTGAGGTGTTAGATGATTTTGTGCAGGCAGCATCTATGAGGTGCTCTAGTCCTCATCGTATTGTTTTCAACTCTCTGCGAGCTTTGCTGTTTGGAGGTTAGTAGCCATGACTAACGAGCCCTGAACACACTTTGCACTTTATGGGTGATTGCCAATTATCAACATACATGTGCAAGTACAAAGAAAATTAGCTAGCGGGAATCTGGTGGGAATTTGTAGTTCGTTTTTAGCCCACGACAACATTTACACACAATTTTACTAAATGACTGATAAATGAGGCCCACTGTGTGAAAGCTCTTGCCTGGAATGTCGGGAAATGCAAGACGCTCAGTGAAATCACTTGCTTGTTAACATTGTATTAACCTGGCTAATGTCAGGTTATTTGCCAGTCCATCATTTAATGAGTTAAAATGGACTCGGACACGAAACAAGGCGAAAGCCGCTTCCCTTTACACTTATGGTTTTGCCATAACACTGTGTCTGCGTTTAAGCTCTGCAGAATTGCTCGATGCTGATGGATTTATGCTGAGAAGCGTTACGCCTGCTGGAGAGAACTTCCAAAACATCTTTTCATGTTTCCACAGGGGGACATTGCTCTTTCCCTGCAACCTTTCTTAATGTTCTCTTAACATTCCTAGAGCCTGTATTTCTTACAACACTGTCATTAGCGATAAAGATATGTGGACCAAGGGCGTTCTGTTGCCTTTATGAGGCCCTTTTTTTTGTTTTGGTTTTTTGTTGTACGAGTCTCTCAAGGCAAAGTTCTGACTTAAAGTTTTAAATATCTGGTGAACATGTGGTGGGTTTTGTTTTCATTTTAAATGCAGTTATTAAATTAGTCAGAAATACTGTTAAGGGAAATATAATAGCGTATATTTGTTCATTCTAATTCTATTTTTGTCTGAATAAGCAATGAACAATGTTTAGCTGTAAATGCATCAGAAATAAATGTCTTAGAGCTGCCCTTCTTCTGGGTAATGAGACAAATTGATGCTTGTAATAGTAATTGTGTTTGGCAATGCCTGTGAAAGCTATTGCAGCCGTTTTTTCCTTCTTTCTTTTTTTTTTCTTTAATACTGTATGGTGTTAACATAAGTCTCAGATGCACAATGATCAGAGAGATTGTGGTAAATACTGAAGTTTAAAAACACAAACCTATACACAGTCTTTTAATCTATTAAAATTCGTAAAAAAAAAAAATAAAAAATCAAGCCATACCTCAACACACTGGCATAAAAACTTTCACATCTCTCTGAAGCAGAGTAAATCCCCTCCTGCTGCTTCTCAAAGTCTAGCCCATGTTTGAGTCAGAAGCTATGGGGAATGTGGTGCATAAAGAAGTCATAAATAACACTCTTATGATAAGAGTTCCTGGATGTATTATGTACGTGCTCGGGAGGGAAAAAAACGAACACATGGTCAAGTGTTCAGTAGCTGCGACAGCGCCGAGACAGTCGGGTGGCTTTCCGCCCGCTGATGGCAAAAAAGCTTCTGTCTCCATTTGAGCATCCACGCAGCCATCTTTTATGCTCTCTTGTCTCCAGATATATGGTCAGATACTCTGGCATGTCAATTAAACCGAAACCAGAGGGATGTCATTATATAACAAAGCAACTGAGTTTATGATTTATACAAAGAGCTGTTCCGTCAGTTGCATAAATTATTTTGTATAGACAGTAATCGACGCAAAACAACAAAATAGCAGCTGTTTGTTAATTACAATGCCAATAGTATTCAGCATGATATTTTCTAGTGTGCTGGTAAAGGTTAGTTTAGCTTGGGCTGCAGTTTAGGAAGTATATCAGGCAGCTCGAGAAAGAAGCACATTTTCTTCCGCAATCAAAGAGAAACAGCTCAAGAGCCTCTTGTGTAGGTAAAAGTAGCACAAGGTCTGATCAAGGCAAAGAGAGGGGATTTTAAAATCCTGATTACAATACCAGGAATGTCGGCAGAATCCTGCTGTAAAAATTCAGGAACACAGCTGCCCACGTTTATGCAGAAATGATATGTGCTTGGTTTCCGTGAACATAAAGATGGTGCTTATAGCAGGAATCCTATTCACAATATGCTGATTTAAACATCCGTGTTAACAGTGGTGTTTGCTTTTACACGTCTACACCTGTATACTGTAATATAATCCCTTTCCGAGTCTGGTTTCTCTCTAGGTTTTCTTCCTCATGTCCACCTTTGCCACTGTTAAATGCATCATCTAAATTTCTGTAAAGCTGCTTTGTGGCAATGTACAAAGTGTATTGTTAAAACCTCTCTACAAATAAAGGTTTATTTCACACGAAGCCTTTCTGAAATAATATCCCCATCAGAACTTGGTGTCTATCTCACACATTCAGTTCTAAGATAAACAAATCATTTGATCCATCTGTGCCTTTGTCCAGATGTTCAGCTATGCGGGTCTTGGTGCAGGATTGACTTATATTCCCTTGACCCTAGTTGACTCGTTCTCAGCCTCCCACAAGTCCGGTAAAACAAACGGTACCCCCGACCCGTACAGACAGGGTGTTTGGAGACATGGCAGGCCGCGTCCAACCGTGAGTCCTGCTGCAAGAGCCACAGGGATGTGGACAGGTCATGGGCTGCTACACCCCACACGGAGACACGGAATGATACAAAGCAGAGAACGGAAAAAGAATCCGGGGTGAGTGCGGAACAAAAAACTAGTACGAGACAACAGAGATACGCTGAGAACATCCCAGCTGCAAGTCCCATCCACCCCAATTCTTCTCATTAACCTCTGGGAACTGGCTAGTCTGAACAGGGATTGTTTTCAGCAAACTGCTCAAGCGATCAACCGAGTGGCAGCTGATATGCTGTTTAACAAAAGTGCTGGTGCCCCTTTTCCCATCCAGATGTCAAAAGAACTTCAAATGGCTTCATGCGGCACACAGCGGGGGTTTTATTTGTGAGCAATGGCTATAGCCTCTTAGGACACAGTGACAGGTGATGTCTAAAATCATATACTAGTCATTACATTGAAGCAACAAAAGTCAACATCGATGACACTCAGACAGTTTCTAAAAAAAAAAAAAAAGGAAAAAAACATAACCTGAAGGTCAACTCATCATACACTGTTATATGCTCTCCAAGGCCTGCTAGCATCATGCTGCTACTGTTGGCTCTGCTTACGTACAGCATGAAAAAAAAAGTTGTATTGTGCCATGAAAACACGCACAACACATTTCGGTGTTTTTGTTGCTAAGTAATTATTGTCCGAAACTAAACAGTGCCTCTGAATTGTTCTTCACTGACACTTAAAAGCAAACACGCTTTTCAACTTAACATTCGGTAACAAGGAGCAGGTTGTAATTACATGCTCCCATATTTCGCTCGTTTTTTTCTGATTGATATATCCCATCTGACAGCTTTTCCAACAGGATCGGGGCCTCGGCTGCCAGAAAATCACAAAGTAAATGAGCTGAACACAGCTCTCATTATGTGTCCAGGCTGCTCTGCTGTTACTCAGCTCCACTACGGTGGACAGATGGTCACAAACACTGGCCAGGCATTTCCTGGTCACCTGAATGCTGAGGACCAGCTCCTCATGTGCCCACTTCCTGCTCGCCTTTGAGGGTCCTGAGAAGGGTCAAGATGGCCTGATGTGTGCAGGGAACCATGCCGCGATATTTGTTATTCCGCTTAAGTCCATTTTTTAGCCCTGGAGGACAGCAGGCCACCAACGTCTTCAAGGATTTAAGACCCTCCAGTTCTCAGGATGACCATCTGATCTCTGGACGTGAACTTGCAAGATTAAAGAAGGTCTCTGAAACTTTCCAACAAGCAACATTTCAGATACAATCTTGTTTTTTATACATTATTTATAAATAAAAAGTTGATAACAATGCACCGGCTAGCTTTTAGGAGGATTTCATTGTTCATTTGATACTAGAGGACAAACAGTGACATGTAGCGAACCACACCAAACATGGTTTTATTACTTCAGAGACAGGACCCTTCTGTTTTCCCTCTGAACCGCCGAGCAGAGATTACTTTGTTATGGGAGTCGAGATAAGGTTTGAATTATGAAGGGAAATATTTACCCAGCCAGAGCAATATTACGCTCCCCCTTTTAGCTGTTCCCCACATTCACAAAAGGGAAGAGACAATAAAGTGAAGGAGTGGAGGATCTAACTTCATTAGTTGCCAGGAGTAATGAAGGCAACTGAAGATCACTGAATCAGATAGGCCAGTATACAAACACTGACTGGTTTACTGCGCTTTATTGCATTTACCAGCATCTGACATGAAACAGTGCCATACGCTGGCTTTGTCCTTTCGAGCAGGTATGTCTGAAATGCTCATACGTTTTGCTGTAGATCTCCAGGGTCAAGCCCTATGAATAGGAATAATCCTGTGGGAAAGAGATTTTCTGTAGGATTATAGCTCTGAGAAATGTGCGAAGACCATGATGCCATTAGATGAACTATAGGAGTGCCTCCTGGCAATAGTGAGGTGCTCCTCTTTCACTGTTGGTCCACGGCAAAATTACCTGAGTTAATATAATACCTACAGTGTTAAACAGTTCTCCGAGGTACACTAGGCAATTATGGCCATCAGTGTACGCAGTAAGTGTTCATTTAAGCTGAATGATGTGAGTAGCTGTGATATGGTCTGTTGTTCCTTAAAATATGGTTGTGAATATGAAACACGTTTTATATTTATAAGATACAGGAGAATATGAATTTTCTTAAAATAACAACAACAACAACAATAATAATAATAATAAAAAATATAAGCACTTGTTTTTATAAACAACTGTTGTTTATACATTATATTATTATTATTATTAAATTCTTAATTCAATCAAGAACTAAAATAAATCTAAGTATAAAATAATAATACTAATTCAAATACTAATTGTTTAATAATTGCATTTTACCTTTGACTTTAAATAAAAAATATTTATTTATTTTATATTTAGACAAAACAACAATAATAGTACAATTCTTCTTCTTATTATTATTATTCGTATTATTTAAAATCCAATCAATAACTTTTAAAAAATCTAAGAATACACTGTGCCTATTTAAGCAGTTACTCTGATCTTAAGGAGAAAGATTAATGGTTTTTTAACACAATATGCCTGATTTATAGACTACTACTACTACTACTACTACTACTACTAATAATAATAATAATAATAAGACGATATAACAATTCTAATGAAGAGATCTTTCTCCGTAACTCTTTCAGCAGTTGCTCTCGCACTCAAGAGCAAGATTAATGGTTTTCCAAACATGATTAATGAGTCCGATTCGTGATGACAGACTCTAAATGACATGTTACAGGTGTGGGATTTGTGCCACCCCCCCTTCCAGCGTCTTCCTTTTAACAAAGACAGAAACAGCTGCTTCTGTGCATACTACCGTACCCCCTCAATCAGCTGCAAAGCACCCAGACTTTTTGTAAGAGATTATCACAAGGCATAACCTCAGACTGTGTTGATAAACATTTGCCAGGTTCACCAGCAAAGTTTTCGTCCGACGTGTTCGCCGTCAAATCCTGCGGCTTACAGAGCCCTTAGCGACCACAGGAGACCCCGGCGGAGCGAAAGAAATAGTTAAACTGTCATCTACAGATTGGACGTGCACTGGCGTGCAGGACATTTGGTGAGCAGTTGGCAGGATCCTTGGGAAATATCAAAGAGCCTGAAAAACAACTGCAAATGGGTTTTATGTTACAAAGTATGAACTGACCTAAAATGACAGGAAACATCAATAGGGAGCTTGTGTTTCCAAAACATTTAATGAGAATCTTACAGTGTGCTCCTTGTGCAAACAGGTTCTGCTTGCTTCTGTCAATCCCTGGGAAGCAAATGAAAAATCTGTTTTGCTGCAGGGTGGGTATTATAAAATGTCCAGATTTTTGGAATGCAGTGCACAAACGTTAATAAGGATAAGTAGCCTTTAGGCATCAATGTAGCCATTTTATAGCCAGCACTCCTTGGGACAGCCATTGAGAAACGGCGATGGTGGAACGAATTCTCAAATTAATCTTCGCATTATGGTGGGATGGCACAGCAATTTATAAGGGCCCACGAAAAGTCATTACAGAAGCAAACATCAGTCTTCATTTGTTGCAGCAGCATTATCAGTTTAATTAATTCAGGATTAGGCTTTTCTGCAAGCTTGGATAGAGAAAAAATCCGTAGTTATTTGCCATGGACAGGCCAAGCAAGACATCTTAGCATGCCTTTGAGTTTGCTAAAAAGAATAGCCGCAAATGGCTAAAACCCCCATTGTGTATTGAGGCACCCCTTTACCTCCCCATTCACCACCTATTGCTCCTCTCCAAGAAATGAAAGAGAGAGAAAAAGAGAATGCAAGCACAAATCATTCTGCTCTGTAAATGGACTTGACAACCTCAGATATTGCCTCACCTCCCCCAAAAGAGCTCAGTTCTCGCTGCAATTTTGAAAGGCAACGATAGCCGTGCTAGCGATGCACAAGCCGAGACTCCTTTCACTCATTGAAACGAGTGGCTTTGGCGAGAACACACAGAGTGACAGACGAAAGTGGACTGTGGCAGATTTTGGAAGATGCACCTTTCTTTCTGTCTGCTAAAAAACAGCGGTAAACAAGAACTTTTTCTTTTGGTGTCAGAGAACACGAATGAGACGACCATTGCAATGATTTGAACATCAGAACAAATCATATTAGACGACAGGTCATCACATCAGAAATGAAGTAAATGGAAAAAGCGTCCTGCAAAATGGAGGGAAGAAGGGTTTGGTTCAGTGGGAATTTGAATGACATCGGCATTGCAACCGTATAAAAAGTAGGACGGCACGCCGAAAAAACGAAATGGCGCCACGAGAAACAAAAATGGCAAAAAGGGAAAAAGGCTATCCTAGTAGTAAAGAGGGAAATAAATGAAATTTGGGGCAGTCCCTTGGAATTTGATTCAGACAACCATTCCAGTCATATGAAAAGCAGGGCAACTCGTTTTTGGCAAACAGAACACAAGAAACAAACAAACAACAAAAAAAAGGCGTAAAAAGGTTGGCCTAGGAATAGCTAAAAAGGGTAAGAAGAGATTTAGTGCAGTGGAAGAGAATTTGAATGAGAAGGCCATTCTGATCATCTAGGAAGCAGGGCAATTCATATTGGCGAAGAGAACAACACAAAGAGGTACAAAAATAGCAGAAAGGAAAGAAAAGGGCACGAAGGGTGCCTAGGATGGACTAAAAAGGGTACCAAGAGTGATCTAGTCCAATGGCGTGGAATTTGAATTAGTCTTATCAAATGAAGGCGAGCTCATATCGGCAATAAAAAGAAAAGAAAGAAAGGGCAAAAAAGGGCATAAACTGGAGCAATGTTGGTCTAGGAATAAGTAAAAAGGGTATGATGTGTGTGTGTGTTTGAGAGAGAGGGAGAGAGAGAGTTTTAGCACTGTGCCAGAGAATCTAAAGCAGTGATCTTTTTACTGATGTACAAAGCAGGGCAGCTCATGTCAGCAAAAAACACAACACCACAAGAAGGCAAAACGGCACAGAAAAGAGAGGAATATTGACTTATAAAGTGATAAAGTGAGACCCTTGCTCTTCGCTGCTGCAAAGCAAGCTTTGCAAAAAAAAAAAAAATGCTGCACACATAGAGAAAGAAAAATGTGGAAAGATCGAGGCAGAACCAGGACCTCATGGGCTGCTAAATCTGGCTGAAGAAGTAGAGGTCTTGTGTAGCTGGGTGGGTGTAGCTTCCTAATCGGACTGCAGGACCAGGGCTTGTGTTATGATGTAGTACTGGGCTAAACCAGATGGTGGTGGTCTCCGCTCTCACTCCATAAATCACCCACTCATCTGTCCTCTCCAGCGTTATTCATTAAAGCGGCCCAGAATAATAAGTCCCTGAGAAACTAGGAACACGTGATGAAGTTAATAATGTATATATATATTTTATCCCCTCCCTTTCACTCTCCTTCTCTGCTTACATGTCCTCCAAAAGCCGTAGCCCTCCCAGTCATACACCCACACCCACACACACGCACACACACACACCCCTTTGCCATGAATGAGGTAATCACGTTTGACATGTTTCTGTTTTGCTCTGCTTTGTAACACAAAATGTGAATTATTCTCAGTCAGATCCGACAGCTCCTTACATTTTGGCCATCACGCCACAGGACCTTGCACTATTTAATGTGATGACAGGTATGTAGTGACTCCTGCATCTAGCATTTTCTTCCCCTGTAATCTAACCATTTTGGCAAAACAGTACAAAGTAAGTTTCATGTCAGATGCACATAATAACACATCCGAGTCTGTTTAAAAATCACCAAGTGCACGACTCTCGGTTTGCCTGAGCTGGCTCTTTTTTGTTGTGCATACCGCTCTGCATGGCAGTCAAGAATTTTTCTGCAGAGAATCTTTGACAAGGGGAAACATACAGTTTGAGTTTATGCAGATGTCTAAATCACACACACACACACACACACACAAAAGCCAGAATTTTAACCATTCAGCAAAGACCAACCAAGAATTAAGATGACAATGACAGAAAAAAAAATCAGTTGTTCAGGCTTTCATGTTTTTCTCTAATTTCGTTTCCATGTTAGCGTAAATAATGGCATATAATTTCCTTTTTTATTATTATTTTTTTTTTAGTAGAGTCAAGCTTTCATCTCCTCGTGCGGTCTGTTTGGATGGAATGTAGAGTTCATTTGCAGATCATATCCACATGCGTGTTTCTTCAACTCGCAGCCAAGGAAGCAGAGACAGCAGTAAGTCGTACTGGAGCCTGTGTCAAACACTTCAGTTTGTGTGCACTGTGAACATGACGTCTCTGAATGTTATTAACTGTGTATCAGATTTTTTTTAAACATTGCTGGTACGATTGCATATTTAAAATTACACAATTTATACTTTAACTTCGCCTTTATGCTTCATTTTTGTATCACTTACCCCAACCATGTTTTGCTTGCGACTCTTTTCACGTGTGCTGCTGTCTGCCTGATCAATTGGTGTAGACTTAATCTTACAGCACTTCTATCAATGTCAGCTCTTTTAATAGCTTCATGCTTGGATTGTATTCTCTCTTCCTTTTATATGCCGTGAATATAGAAGTGTGCACAAAGGCATGCATTAAAAGGTACTCGGCACGCATCGAGCCTCCGACTCAGCGTCGTTCATCGCTTTGCCATATGCTGAAAATGGAAATTCTGGTGTGGTTGGTCTTACAAGGAGGATTGTTTCACATGAACGTGGTTTGAGACCACAGAGTTTTTGTCATTTGGTACCAGGCATTTGGTCTGTGATGCCTAAAAAATGGCTTTATTAATTTATAGTGTTTGTTCTGTAGATAGTCAACCGTCCCCTCGCAGTCTAGTGACTGTATCTTGGCCTACCTAAAACTTCCCACTAAGCTGATTGTGTTTATTGAGTTGAAAAGTTCACTGCTGTTCTTTTTAAACTGAATGTAGTGTCAGTATGATTACTTGATGGACACCATATAAAAAAGAAAAGGCTTAACTATTAATAATAATTATTCTATTTAATCTCTATGGAAATAGTTCGGATTTAGTCATTCATCCTAAGCTGATATACCCTTCATTTATCCACCAGTTGTATACAGAAAGCTAAAATGCTTAGACACACGTTTATATTCATGTAAATTCAAGTCACTGGAGCACACACACACACACACACACACACACACACACACGCACATCTATGCTGACATAGCCTCTATGTGTTGTGATAATGCTGCTTTCTGTAGACAAAACAGATATCCTATTCTGGGTGCTTTCATAAATTACACAGACAGTTTGTTGGCTCGTTTCTGAAGCATCAGTGGAATCACTCCAATCTTAATATTTAACACCGATTGGCTATTTTTGTTCTGGCACCATGAATTTCTCTTCTCTTTTCACCTCTGAAACGCACAATTTCATTAAAAAAAAGAAATGCTTTGAAACTATTCTTCCGCTAAAATTCATTCGGTTTCGAGAATGAAAGCAATACTTTATATTTCTGACGAAGTGTCACAATTTTCAAAGTTACAGAACCATAAAAAAATGTTGTTCCATTTTCAATTAGATGCATTTACTACTCAATTTTCAGGCCCATAATGGCTATATTTCAACAGAATGTCACATTTTTTGGCTCACTTGATTTGCTCAATTATTTATTCCAGCTAGTAAAATGACACAGAGACTGAAATATTAGGTTATCTGTTCTAGAGTTGTCTGTTAATAAAACACTTCAAAAAATTGAGTGAACTGAGTAAGTCAGCCTTGAATTTTCTGTTCAAATATTTATTACGACCAGTACTGAGAGCTAGAAAGGCATAGATGTGCAAAAGCAACATTTTAAGGGACAACTATAAATTTTGCCAAAGTGAGAAGGTTACATGTGGGAGCGACAGAGTGGTGACAATGCTTCTTAATTATTCAGCACCATCATTTCAGTTTGCTTGGCAGATGTACAAGGCCAACTCCATCCGAAGACAACAATGTTTATTTTAAGGGAACAATTCTCTGGGATTTCTTGAATCCGGTCAGTGTTGGGGAGTTGAAATATGCCAGGCATCTATAATGAGCCTAAAATTCTCTCCGTGCAAAACATTTGGAAGGCTCTATTGTATAGTATAGCTTCTCTTTGTACCAACCACACAATCATTCATGCAAGCTGATACACTCCAAAATGCTGCCAAAATCTCAGAAGACAGACAGACAGACACGCAAGTTTAGAATTGGGGAGTTTGGGAAGAAAAAGAGAATCTTCAAAATTGCCAGCATTACTAGGATAATAATAAAAATAATAATAATAGTAGTAGTAGTAGTAGTAGTAGCTACTGACAATCCATGCTACATACACGCACTAAGCACTTTATTAGCAACCCCTATACGCACACACTTTCATTGCAATTCTCTAATCAACTGGTTTGGCAGCAAGACAACGCATAAAATCATGCAGATACGGCCAGAAGCTTCAGGCAATGTTCATATCAACCATCAGAATGCAGAAAAAACATGATCTCAGTGATTTTCAACAGGGCATGGCTGTTGGTGCCAGACTGGCTGGTTTGAGTATTTCTAACTGTAACTGCTGATCTCTTGGGATTTTCACACACAAAAGTCTCTAGAGTTTTCACAGAATAGTGCAATAAAGATAAAATATCCAGTGAGCGGCAGTTCTGCAGACAGAAACACCTCGTTGATAAGAGAGGTTAATGGAGAATGGCCATAACTGGTTCAAGCTGACAGAAAAGGCTACAATAACTTAGACTCTGCTTACAATTGTACTCACTCTGTACAATTGTGGTGAGCAGAAAAGCATCTCAGTTTGCACAACATGTCAGACCCTGAGGAAGATGGGCTACAGAAAAGTCACGGCAAATTCCACACCTGTCAGCCAGGATTGGAAGGCTGTGTTAGTGGGCACAGACTCACCAAAACTGGACAGTTGAAGGTTGGAGGAAACTAGAATGGTTTGATGAATCACCATTTCTGCTGAGGCACACAGTTAGTAGTGTGATGCCAACAGCATGGACTCATGCAACCAACCTGCCTTGTGTCAACAGTACAGGCTGATTGAGGTGGTGTAATGGTGTGGAATATTTTCTCGATACACTTTGGGTCTGTTGCGTATGCTGTGAATCCCTTCATGGCCACAATTTACCATGAACATGACAGTGAGCTCAATGTACTTTCCAGTCTGAATCCAATAGAACATCTTTGGTATGTGGTAGTATGGGAGATGTGCGGCATGAAAATACACCTGAAAAATCTGTAGGAATTGTGTGATGTAGTCATGTCAACATGAACCAAAATCTCAAATAAATTATTCTACCATCTTGTGGAAACCATCTGTTGAGAATCTGTGGCTGTTTCAGAGTAAAGATTCTACCCAGAACTGCTATAGTGTTCCAAATAAAGTGTTTAGTGTGAGTATAAATGATGTAGATACTTAAATAATTAAGTATTTTTAAGTTAGTATTAGAATTAGTATTAGGTGACATATACAGACATGTCTAGGGTGTATATAGATTTGTCCAAGGTGTATATAGGCATATGTAGGATGTATATAGACATATGTAGGGTGTATATAGATATGTCCACGGTGTATATATACATATGTATGGTGCATACAGATTTGTGTAGAGTCTTAGACATATATAGGGTGCGTATTTCTAGGGTGTATATAGATTTGTGCAGGGTGTATACAGACATGCGTAGGGTGTATATAGGCATGTGCAGGGTGTATGCAGATGCATGCAGATGTGTGTAAGGTGTATATAGATTTGTGCGTATAGATGTGGGTAGAGTGTATATAGTTGTGTGTAATGGGTATATATGTGTGTGTGGGGTGTATATAAACATGTGTAGATGTATGTAGGGTGTATGTAAGGTGTATGTAGATGTGTATAGGGTGTATGTAAGGTGTACACAGATATGTATAAATGTGTGTAGGGTGTACATAAGGTGTATATAGATGTGTATAGATCAACAAGGTGTATATAGACATGTGTAGGGTGTATGTAAGGTGTATATAGAAGTGTGTAGGGTGTATGTAAGGTGTATATAGATCAACGAGGTGTATATAGATGTGTGTAGGGTGTATGTAGGGTGTATATAGATGTGTATAGATGTGTGTAGGGTGTAGGTAAGGTGTATATAGACGTGTGTAGGGTGTATGTAAGGTGTATATAGATCAACAAGGTGTATATAGACATGTGTAGGGTGTATGTAAGGTGTATATAGACGTGTGTAGGGTGTATGTAGGGTGTATATAGATGTGTATAGATGTGTGTAGGGTGTATATTAGGTGTATATAGATGTGTTCAGATGTGTGTACGGTGTATGTATGGTGTATATAGATATGTATAGATGTGTGTAGGGTGTATATATATGTATAGATGTGTGTAGGGTGTATGTAAGGTGTATATAGATGTGTGTAAGGTGTGTATAGATGTGTGTAGGGTGTATATAGATGTGTATAGATGTATATATGTGTATAGATGTGTATAGGGTGTATGTAAGGTGTATACAGATGTGTGTAGGGTGTAGGTAAGGTGTATATAGATGTGTGTAAGGTGTATATAGGGTGTATGTAAGGTGTATATATATGTATAGTTGTGTGTAAGGTGTATATAGATGTGT
>JAOVVF010000004.1:17491834-17510195 GCA_028565595.1 Duopalatinus emarginatus
ATATACCTAGTTAATCAAGGTGTTAGCTAAACCCTAATAAAAGGATAAAATGGTGTAAGATAAACTGCAATTAAAAATAAAGACATGGATTACCTGAGTTCATATGTGTTTGGATAACTTTGTATAGTCTGGTGAAAACTGGACCTAGGGTAATGTTGGTTGAGAATGTAACTATAAGAAACACCACTAGTATACAAATATACATTTCGAAAATGTAGCTAGCTAAATTATATACACAAATATTTAGTGGAGCTTACAGAGTACACAACCTTTTTCTTGCCTTGAATTGCAATTATACAGACTGTGCACAGTGCCACTAATCCATTTCCATTCTCTCTTTGTTTTTTTAGTGGGGCAAAGGAACATGATAGATGCAGAACATTTTAGCTTGTAATGTTGTTGTACTATAATCAATGTTTTGGAAATGTCTGGTGTGTGTTTGTTTCCCCTTATATATATATATATATATGTGTGTGTGTGTATGTGTATATATGTATATATATGTATATGTATGTATGTCTATTCAAAACATTGCTGTGAAGCCCTTTTTTTGATTACATACTTTTGTTTGACTCTGCCTTATTTGTATCCGGTACTTTTGAAAGCCACAGCTTCATCATGCTAAATTAAATCACAACCCAGGTTCTGTGAAATCATATTCAAATCATCACTGCAGTGTTTTTGGCACTCAAACATTTAGGCTAAATTACCTGCAAATTCCATTAAACCTGTTGAGTTCTTCCCAAAGGTTCCAGGTCTGAGTTGGAGTTTTTTTTTTTCTCTATCATAATCTGCTAATTATGTCCAGGTCTGCAGAAATATGTGCAAAGCCCCTTCTAGACTTTGCATTTCAAAAAAGAGATAAGAACTAAGGGATCAGGCAACTCATTAGAAGTCTAATCCTCCAAATGAAGTCTCCTGACATTGCTCACAGCAGATTTGGGTGAGCACCTCTGCTAATAAATCGGAACAGCCAGGCTAGCCTGTAAATTGTTAAGCTAATATGGGTGCCAATAAATATTATAGTACTGCAATATGTGCCACGCAAAAGGACTCGTTCATTAGCCCAAAGTGTTAATCTAATGGGAGCGCCAATAAGTAAGTACATTTTGAAACGGCAATCAACTACATGATGTTAATTCGCAATTTAACAGAAAACTAATATGTGTATAACATAATGCTAATTGGACAATGATGTATTTTTTGTTATTTTAGTTCTATACTCTGGAATTTGAAATGAATCATTAACTTCCAAGTTAAAATAGAAAATAGCATCTTTAATTTGATTGTGCACCCTTACTGATTAAACTGGGCAGAGATTGCAGGAGGAATGTTAGGAGAAGAGCAACAGAGAAATACAGATTGCTGATTTAAGATATATATTTTTGTATCTTCAGCACATGATCATTATCGATATCCACCATTGATGATCCAGTTAATCTCCCAGACTTACATTCCTCAATTGTGTAACCTTGATAGTACATTTTATGAGATTTGATGCAAAGCAGATTATTTTTTACTCTATTATAACGTGTTTCATTCATTTTATACCATAGTGATATACCATTTTTATCCATTTATTAATTTATTTAATGTTATGAAACATTAACCCTTACATTAAAGTACCTATTAACAGTTGTTTCCTCAACATCCTTTATTAAATTTAAACATTTAAAATAAAATGTATCAGTATTTCGGAGTCAAACTAAAATCTTGAAGCTTTGCAGTTTTTAGTAGTGATTTTTATTAAAATGACTTTATTAATAATAATAATGCATTCAATCATGTTGATTTTATTATAATGTATTAATGTAAAGTGCATATCCCTGTGCAATTTCAAGCTTCCTCTGCTGCCAAAACTCTTCGACATCTTAATAATGAGCTGAGGAGCTCTTTCCTCATATCAGGTGGGTTGGGAGCAGAAGAAAAAACCTGGATCGTTGCAAGGCAGTGGATCTGTAGGACTGGAGTCATTTTTTATTATTATTATTTTTACATTTTAACAAGTGAAATGAATATATTCACAGTTAACTAATTATAATGTGTTATTCATCTGTTTAGTAATAAATTCAAAATTACACTCAATCTTAAATGCTGTTTTTTATTAGCTTGAGTGTAGTTACTGTAATAATATGCTACAATATGGAAAAGTGAGTAGTATTCTGGGAGTTAAAGCTGGTAAATGGATAATGTTTCTAGACGTGGGCTGTAATTAATTGATGCCAAAAGTAAGTAGGATGATGCCCACTACTCTATACAAAATGAAATAAATTAATTCCAGTATAATGTACGAACAATATACTCGTTGCAGAAAGTAATATGAGTGTCCTCGTGAAACAGTGAGATTTAGTTACTACAGATGTCTCAAGCTCTTAGATTCTTATTTATGATTACATAATTATAATTATGCACTGAAATATACAGCATGTAATTTCATCATGATCTTTATGAAACCCAGGTTCAATGAATGTCTTTGTAAATATAGTGACTTAAAACCAAACCAAAGGCTGACACATTAAGGCCAATTATGGAATATATACTACAATCAAATGTCAATTCTGAACTACAGTCCAATATTTTACTGTATTCACATGCACCACATTCCAAAGAGCCATCTGCAAAATGGGAAACCAGTTCGAATAGTTTTTCATACTCCGTCAATGCCTTCCAAACAGCCTTGGCTTGTTTTCTGCCCATCTGAAAATGATATGAGAGGGAAGTGCATTGTCGACCCTGGCTCTGACTTTGGGAAATTGCTCTGACCTTGCAGTGCTTATGAGAGGAAACAACCTGGCACATACCAAGTAGGAAAAGCGGTCAGCTTTGAGGTGGACCGAGGGGACCCCGTTTCTGCCTTTCATATACATGCAAAGGGAGTTCCTTGCCGATCGTGTTTCAGCACTGCAGCACTCTAGAAGCAAAAATGCTTTTTTTTTTAGCTTCTTTTAGATTATGGGAAGTGTCAGCGCTGACTACCTGTGCTGCTCAGAGATGCCCTGAAAGCCAAGTGAAGTAGAAGATCCAGGAAAAGTGCACAGGGAATGGAAATGAAATTGTGACCTCAAAGTAAAACGGGCTTCCCAATGGCCTCAGGGTGTGCACAGAGTAGCGGGTCGGGCACTGCAGCCCAGAGCCCCCAGAACAAACACACTCGGTATGCCACACAGACGGCTCAGCAAGAGGTCACACACCCTTACACTTGAATCACACACGCTGAAGCAATCCACCTCAGACATCTTGCTATAATAACAATTCCATACGGGCCAGGATAAAGAGAGAGTGAGGAAAAAATAGCTGTGTGAAGACACCTGGTCTTGAAGGACAGGAGACATGAGTGGAATAGAAATGGGGAGAACATTTAATGGTACAGTCAGTAATTTCAAAACTATAATAATAATAATAATAATAATAATAATTATTATTATTATTATAATTTATATACCTAAGTCACAATAAAACATCTAATAACTACAAAAACAATAAAAAACAGTCTAAACAAATGCAACCATATTTTTAAACACCTACAAGCATGAATTTGTACTGTCGAGGTGTAGCAATAGTTAAAAATTTCAGGTTTTAATTCATTTATTCAATCCTGATGTTTGATTTGATTGTCATTTGATTTTCCTTGTTTCATGTATTAAAATTAATTAATTATACAGAGCTCTAATATGTTTTACCAAAACAAGTTGTGATTCCAGACAAACACTATGTTAGCTTTATTTTTTATTTGTCCTTTAATTAACAATCATTTCTAAAACCTTTTGAACACTTTTACAAGTAAATTAACAAGTAACCATTTGTTATTCACTTTGTGCTTCTTTCTTTGGACCTAAGCAGCAAAATGGCAGAAAGAATGTTTTGATTATTATTATTTTTATTCTTATTCTTATTTCTCTTATTATTATTATTATTGAGAATGGTTCTGTACTCGCTGTGTAGCTTGATTGTTGTTATGCTTTTTAATTCGCTCTTCATCTAGCAAAAATAATTAACTCTATTATCTGTGGTCCAGTTGGTCACATTATAACTTTACCAATTACACACCCAAATGAAAAATAATAAGGCAATACAGATGATGATGATGATTATGCACCAAGTGGTGCTGTTTGTCCTAATGCTTTCGTGTGATCCACTGTAAACCCTGCCTGAGAGTAAAGAGTGGATTTCCTCTCTATGTCTATTTGCTGCTATCAGTTGCTCACCCACAGCCTATGGCTGAGTAACATTTCTCCTCAGGGCTCACAGCATGGGGGAAGAGCAATGTGCATATGAAAAATGAGATTTAGTCACCTCGCAGGAGGCCTTAGGAGAACAGTAGAGACGGATAAAACCAACAGTCCTCCCTAATGTAGCAGGCCAGGAAGGCAAGAAAATAGAAATAGAAGCACAGACCATTGAACTTCCTGACCTGGAGAACATCAACATTGGAAGCACACCTTAGAGTTATAAGAGATGTCCTCATGTAATGATTTGGTCTTTATTTGTTTCATTTTTTTAAGATACATATTTATTTTAATAACCTAACCTTAATTTGGTATCAACACTGGAAGTTTTCATCTTGTGCAAAGCTCATTTGTTTACAAGACCTATTTTCATTTTTATATGATTTCTTTTCGCTCTTATAGCTTCCCTTTTCCTGTTGAAACTTTTCCGTTAACTTTTGGTCTATCAATGTCTAGCTTACATTATTTTATGTAAATCACTGCTTATTCTTGCTGTATGAACTGGATACTGCTTTACTGTAAGAGCTGCATACATAATCGCGGTGTAATGTCATCACAATTTTATTTTATTTTTCCTCACTGCATGACAGCCTGCCATAGACTAATATAACCTGTACTATAATTTTTCAAAGACAGTTTCTATCGTAAATGGGTGTTTATCACCATTTATATTTACTCTCTGCATCTATGCATCTATTTAAACCTTTTAATTGCTGATCTCTTTCTGTGATTTACTATGAATTGATTGTTTAACTACTGCTGTTTTCAAGACTCATAAGTAGGTGGATCCTTAGTTCTGACTGGTCAGTTAGTATTGGTTTAATTTTCTATAGCATTGCATAATTTTCCTCTGGATTAATGCCTACCTGCCTGCCAGCCAGCCAGCCAGCCATGGTTTGGACAATAGTTCCAGCTCCAGGGTAAATCACTGGATTATATCCAGGTATAAAATTTCTATAAATGTATATAACCTGTTCCGTTATTTCTGGAATGGGACTTATATGCTGAAAAATAATTTTAAAATATTTGGTTGTTGACATAGTGAGGAGATGTTTATTGAACATTTCCGGAAGCAGTCTCCAGTGTCAGTACAACTACAGCTTTGTTTCTCCATATTCTCAGGTTCCAGTCCAATATACCAAAGAGGTGTATTAAGTATAAACCTTGCTACAGTACTGAAACTCTGTAAAGCTTATTTACTAATTACATTAGTAAATATTTTCTAAATATTTTATAATGTTCTTTCTAATTATTCTTAGATGTGCATGTGTATTATAATTTCTATAAATATTTAAATAATTGACTTAAATCTATTCTAATTTATTTTATTGTATAGTTACTTATTTAGACAGACAGTCAAGAGCATTTCACTGCAGGTTGTACCGTGTATAACTGTATGTGACAAACGAAACTTTGAAATAAAACTTTGAATTTAACCATAAATATTTTGCATATTTTGACCAGCTCATTTGCATGTTGTAACCACAGTAACTAGTGATAATAAAAAAACTTAAGATGAAAGATTTCAACAGGATGTCTGTGAAATGTGAAATCCTGCATCTTTTACAGACCAGAAAAACTAACAGGGGTCAATAAACAAAAATTACATCTTGATCATAAAATTATGCTGGTGCCTGATATTCATATGATTGCATGTGATTTGTCTGTATAATGTAATACTCTTGTAGATGCTTGTTCTATCTAACTATATAATTAGAGTAATATTAGACTTAAATTTTAATATGAAATTTATTATATTAAAAGTAATATATAAAATTTTTCTGCCATTTTAAAGAGGAATTTGACAGCCAGTCTCATTATTTTTAGTTTGGTTGTGGTTCAGTGTATGTGTCAGTATGAGTCTCCCTGAAAGACCAGAAGGGCATTTCACTCTTCAAGGATCATCATCATAGAGTCTAAATTTATGTATCTAAATTGTCAGTTAAAAAAAACAAACAAAAAAACAAAACAAAAAAAACAAAAAACAAAGAACAAACAGCAAAAGTAAGAAATTATTAGGACTAGCATTTTTGTGTCTGTCACTAATAACTGCATGATTCACACTGGCTGGATTCATTGTAATTCTGACAACAAGTATGAAATAGGCGTTATAGCTGTTGGGTGTTAGTGTTCAAAGCTGTCTCTTGTTTCGAATGTGACTCACACTTTTTTCTGTTACACAAAATGAGTGCGAGATATAACACAGGCTAAGATGGTGCAGCTTTTCCCAATTTCCCCAATTCAAAATAAACCAGCCAGTTCTGCTTTGACTGTGAGCTTATAATCAACAAATGGAAACAACACAGGAATTAGTGAAGCACAACATGAAATAACATTGGTTGTAAAAAAAAAACACAAACAAGTAACATAATATGAAAAATGTCAGGGAAAATCACTTCCATTTTGCTGAGGCACCCAACACAGAGTGAATTGTTCTGTGTTGTGGCGGCTGAGGCATTTTCCCTAAGTGATGTCATATGGACTGTAGTGTTAGTCTCTGAGAGACTATCGGATTATTCCTCATCTCGACAGGCCCTCACTCACTGTAGGGGGGGAAAACGCACCTCTTTCTCATTTGCGGCAAATAATGGGGACAGGAAGGCCTTGCTTTGCTGCACTCAGGCAACAGGCACTACCTTTGTTTGGATTTGGCCTAAATGGACACCTCTCTGCTCGTTTCTGGCATTAGCAAGCAATTTCAGTTTCTGAAGCCGATTATACAGAAAAGCCTCTTGTTTATTCATAGCAGCGTGCAATGTTTCAGAGTTGAGTCCCTCAATGATTTTACTCGCTGGCCTGCTTGTGCTATTTGCATATGTCTAGTGCTGTCGTTATGCCAAATTACTGAAAACTGTACTATTTCATACTGTAATTAAACTGTGCATAATTTTAGGTATAGTGTTTAACACAACTTTATTGTATTGTTAGGGCTTTACAGCAATGCTATTGTGGTGACAGTTTTAAACCCCACAATCATGTGTTAAACAAAAAAGGAAGTCTGTTTGTCGAAGTCATGTATAATAAAATGTAAGTTAGTATAAGAAATTCACTATTTTATATCAAAGGTTACTTGTAATACTTGTAAGGCTTACTTCTTTTTTATTTGTTGTATAACAGTGATATTTAGCAGTCTGTAGTTTCTAACAGAGCTAATTTACATGCAGCCAGTGTAATTTTCTTACACCATAACAGGGAAATAAAAACAAGCTACTCAAGACATGAATTTGAATAATGCTTTAAATTTTCATTTTTTTTTTGTTCTTCATTTGATATGCTTTATCAACTTTTCTTTTTGCATAAATTAGTTTTTAATCCTATTAAATTAATCCTTAACAGGCATTCAGATTTTTTCCATTTTCTTTTATTAATTAGCAATAACTAGGTTTCAGCACAAACATCACGGTAAGTTTTATGGTATTAGAATTAAATTGCGATCATTCAGATCCAGTTTTAATGAGATCCACATATTTCAATATTCCAGTATTTCAAAGGTAGTACCCATTATTTATCAATTTTTCACTTCCTACTAATTTTATCAATGTATTTTCATTATTCTAAGACTTTATAGATATAAACTACATAAAGTACAAATATTTGTAATTGCCAATTATATAATCAAATTCATCTTACAATTATATGTTCTCCTATTTGATAAGTGTAACGTTTAAAATTTTAAAGATGAAGCTCACAGGACAAAATTCATTTAAGCTATAATACACACGAGGTTTGTGCTATACCGTGAGATATTGGCACTGGAGTGCTGCAGGCATAGATCAGTACATTAGTGCCAATATCTCAAGATATAGCACGAACCTAGAGTGTATTATTGTGATTATACCACAGTTCCGTTATCAGTATTTATTGATAGATTTTAGGATAAAGAGGATGGGAAAATATGATCAGTTTGTTTATGAACATTCCGCGAGGCAAAATAGTTCCATTTTATCAGACGGCCCACTGCTAAATCATCTAGTGTTATATATCTAAATTGCCTGGTGCTGAAACATCAAACATTCTTAACTACGCAATAATTATTATACAGATAATAAACACAAATACATCCTTTCATAATACAGGATTTATTAAAAATAAAGTTAAATAAAGCAATTGATAATATATATGATTTTATGAAGTCGCTATATACAAGTGTAAACACTTGTAAAGGCTGGCGTCATTGCTAGGGTCACGTGTGTACGTGTGGCGGAGTGATATTTGGAGAGCTTCGGTCCCATTGCCATTATCATGTAATCATGTGCACTCATGGAGTGTCACTCGACCAATCGCATTGCAGGGTCGGAAGTAACTGTGGTATAATAATATTTACTATTAAGCATTTACTATTTCATTCTTACAAAGCAAAATCCCTAGTGTTGAATCAGCACTTCCAGAATTTATTTCTGTCTTACTGGACATATATAAACAATGTAGGGTGTTAATTCAGCACTACTGGTGGTAACAGTTTGTGGTGGAATACCTGCCCAGTCAGGATTCTGCTGGTTTCTGGAGCTGTTAGTTTATATATTTGTTTATCTTTTATTAAACTACATTACATTAATGACATTTTTAACACCCTTATCCAGGGGTGTTTCCCAAAAACATAGCTGCTAACTACATTTGCCACCTTCATAGTCGGAACCATGCAGTTGCGATGCAAGTGTTTTCCAAAACCATAGTTGGTAACCACATTGATAACTTGTGAACCATCATTAAGCGACACAGGTGTTTCCCAAAACCATAGTTCTACTGAACGCTCACAAACCTGCTGTGTGGTTGGACTACAGCATAGACCTGTGGTTAGGAGCTTAGTTCCAGGGTATTACGTCATCGATGACGGAGTGTACGGAAGCAAAGTCTGTAAGCTGAAAATTAACATCAAGTGGATGCCGAATGCTCTGAATGTGCAGTTCTTAATATATTCTTATATATTTCTGTGTTTCTAAGCATGGTTGCATTCATTAAATAATACCGCTATAACACACGTGTGTAAGCTGTGTAATATATGACGAACTATGCTCAACAGTATTTCGCCTTTAAGAAAAACTAAAAAACTAACTAAAAACTAAAAACTAAATCTAAAAGACCACATCAGCGGCCGGGTTTCAGTCTCATGTCTATGTGTTTGTGAAACTCCACCTTATTCAGAATCAGATCACGACCACACATTTATTCCAGTGTGCTACTGAGGCACATTGTTGGACCGTGTTGGTCCATCTTATTAATAACCATGTGTTCATTTATTTATTTATTCATTCATTTTCATTTTTTTCCTCATTAGTTTCCACATAGGATACATTTTCCTGTGCCTCTGAATGCACTTGACTTGCTAATAGTTATTGTATTTTTCCTACTAAAAGATTAGCTGGCTATTATTATATTATTTTATAATTTTTTTTTAAATTACATTTAATTGTTTACATTTAAACTATTTAGTTTTTGCTATAATTACAATATGGTCAGATATGAGTAGTGTACATTATCACGTGATTTCGATCACAACTAACTGTCATATTTTGGCATCATATTACAAGGTTTGTGAGTTTCCCGCTGTGAGAATCTGACTGAACATTTCTGGAAACATTGTAGTTCAGACTGCAGTAGTTCTAACCTACATGATTCACACTACTGTGGTTTTGAGAAACAGTTGTGCTTCAGATGTTAGTTAGTTTAACGACGCATCGTACGATGTTAGTTCAATGCTGGTCTTCGTCGTTGTACAGGAAACGCACCGCAGAGAGACTTAAACTTATTTAAACTTACTGGATTGTGGTGGAAATTGAACAACTTTCTGGTCAGAAGTCCGCCATGTTACCCATTGGGCTACCAATGCCCCAATTCTCAATGCATATATTTGGATCACTAAACTGATACAAATACAAACAGTGGCATTGAATTACACCTTTACCAGTATGAGATTTCTTAATTGTGTTTATATCAAACATGCTGCAAAACACATAAATAAAAGCAACCTTTCAAACACAGAGCATTGATTCATGGTTAATAATTAAAACATTTATTTAATTTTTTTTCTCATACTCTTTATAACTGGCATCAACAACTTCCTTAGAAAACCACAGCGATCATTAAAACAGAGATCCTGACCCTGGAAACTGACTATTAGCCACATCTGATCTCCTGATTGGAATAACATAATAATTCTGCACTGTATATATGCTTCTCCTTCTTTGTTACATCTTTAAACCAATGCTTATTTAGGTCTCTGCTTCACAGAGAGTTTATGTAGCTGCCACCATGTTAGTGTCACAGCCAGATACTGTAGTTGTTGCTTTATGCTGTCTGACATTTTGCTCTAATAGGCATGCCGGGTGCTGTGGCCGTATTTTTCCTGTATGTATGTATGTATGTGCGTACGTGTATAAATCTTCCCCTATAAGATCAATATTTGACTACAAGTCCTTGTTAGTGGTCAGTGCAGCCTCATTATGGCAAAGTATTGGATTTGTGACTGTTTGGGTTTTGAGAACTAAGCAGGACATCATGGATTTCATTGTTTGTGTTTTCAAATATAACTGCAGCTACAGCTGCTATGCATGCTGTCAGGAAATCAGCAAATAGTTATTTTATCTTTTCCTCATGCTGCATCATACTACTGATAACACAACACAAGTTATTTTTTTTTAAATAACTATACAATATGAAGTCTCACAATGACACAAAATACAAGAGAAAAGTCTGTTTTCTTAATGATCACAGCTATGTCTGAGTTTAAAGATGCTGCTTTGTCTTTCCAGACTAATTGAAAGTATTTGCATGCTGTCTGGCTAATGAAGGTCTAGTTTTGCATGTTACATCTAATGTTACACTAATTCAAATAAAAGCTTGGCTTCTGCCTCCATCCTGACATTTTGTTCTCCTGTATCAAAATGGCCATTACAGGAAGAGAAGTAACCTAATTAGCTCCTACAAGATCTGATATATGACCTTCCTCCTGTACTCAGAGTGCAAATCAAAGCTGCACATCTTCTAACCAGATATATTGTGCCTAATTACCAAGACATTGAGTTAATTTCTACAGGTAGGCTTTATCTGCATGCTGGACACGAATACAGATTTCACACACAGCCCTTGGCTGTCTGACAAACTGAAATGTGTCAGAAAGATGAAAATATATGTATATAAAAAAACAAAATACAGCCCACTTTTTTTTGTAATTAACAACCAAAAAATGCTGTCAGTCTGTGTACTTTCATCTATGAATGCTCAGGACATGAGTTGACATTGTTACGGGAATAATAATCAGGCACAGATATCACAAACTCCACCGAAACTCATGTAAAGGTCATCTCAATTATACAGATGGACTGTCAAGCAGTCATGGGCTGCATAAAACGGATGACATAAGTGTAAACATGGCACGTTGTAGAGCAACACCATTGCTGTCGTACTTGCAAATAGTCAAGGTGATGAAGGCAGAGAAGGGGAAATCCACAGGAACAGAAATTCAAGCAGAATATATAACCTACCCCCACTTTTTGACATGCCTCAGTAAAAAGCATGTTTCACATTTTCAGTAAGCTGGAAATCCTGAAGCTGTGTGTGTGTGAGTGTGTGTGTGTGTGTGAGTGTGTGTGTGCTTGGCACTAAGCCATGGTGTAACCCTGTTTGAACTTTGTGTTATTTCTAATTTCTGATCTGAATTGTCTTTAAAGACAAAAAAAAAAACTTGAAACATTTATTTCTGTAAACGTTCACATGTAAAAGCCAAAAGCCAAAAAAAAAAAAAATGTCATGACTATGTGAATGATGCTTTTCATTAAATAGCCTTGGCCTACTGAGATCATTTACGTTAATTCCACTATAACTGAGAAAATTCGCAAATAAATTAATACAATTAAAATAAGGAAAACATAGAAGCTCGCTGTTGACAGAGCCTTAAGTGCTACAATTCCTGAACTCCTTCTTGGCAAAAGGAAGCAATAAAGAAACGGGTCTCGAGACCGACACAGAGACTAAAAAAAAAAAACAAGTTTAGTCTCCTTATCACACCATAAATCAGATGGAGGGGAATTAAAAGAAGAACAAAATAATAGCAACAAACACAGCACATCATGCTGCTTCTTAACTATCCATACTGTACCCTCTTCACGGCAGGCGATCGAAAGCATAATAACTTTCACCGCCTCTCATAGTCACCTAGAGGAACATTGGGATGCTTTTCAATATATTTTTTTATTGTGCCTGCTGATTCTATCATTAGCCTTAAAAAAAATTGAGATGGCTAAAGGATTGGCTACGTTCTGGCAGTGGCGATGGAAATGGGATACAGAAGAGACTGTCCTCTAAAAGAAACAAGCACAGAGTCGTAGGAAGCACCGACGCAGTAGTAACAGTGCTCTCACGTTTCCTTTCTCTGTCTTTGTAGGGGTGTAAACTTAGGGCAGGATGGAGAACAGCCAAACAAGGAGGAATCAAGCTAGGCTGGAATTACCACATTAATGGGGAACAGATGGACATTGGCCTGAGACATGATTGCAGATATAGCGCGACCCTGCCGAGACCAAGCCCTGTCCAGCAGTGCTCTGTCAAGGGAATTTCTAATGATTGATATTCTGGCCATTTGCAAAAGATCCAAAAAGCTTTGGTGACAGGGGCTTTCCTGTGATAATCTGAATATTTTTTTTCCATCAAGCTTTCTTCCAGAAACATAGAAAAGATGAACTGTGAATATCCACCAATTTAACAGGCCTGTACTTTTCTAAAAACTCAATTCAAAAGAAGCTGTCTCTTTCACGTCTCCTCAAAACTGACTCTTTATTCGTGCTACTTGAGACGTGGGGCGCTGCATATTATTATTATTTTCTCCTGGATTACAGATGTTTCTCTGCTTTTTATCTCTCTCCTTTTCAAACAGTGGCAGTCCTTCAACTCAACCATCATTCAGCGAGGTCCAATTTTCAAGCCTGGTCTGAGGCTGGCTGAATTTGAGCTGCTCCAGATTTTAATCGGAGAAAAAATAATGAGCTCTGGAGAAAGAAGGCGGTAGCAGTGCTTGGACTTCGCTGGCTTAACATTTCTTATGAGAATGTAAACAAACACCCACAAAAATGGAAAGAGTGACCAATCAGCAGTTATGACCACGATTGCCTCTTATGGTTCAGGGAAGCTTGCCATGGTGGCTGACTTGCTAATGAACTAATCACCTTGGGGCCTTCTTCTCAGTTTACTTAAACAACCAGGGGAGTTAAGCACACATGCCAAAGCAAGAGCTTGCACATGTATGCGGCTGACCCGTAGCCATGTACATGGAGTCTGTCCAGCTCTCTATAGCTGCAGAACTTAAGAAGGAGCATATGTTTCATGTCATTCTAGCGAGGCCCAAGATGGCCACTGTGATGAAAGAGAAAGCAGAGATCTGCCCGGTTGAAAGCGCCTCATCTGTCTGCTCTCCGATTATTGTTTTTCGCTGCTGATAAAAGGAGCCCTAATGCCTTGTCGTTGCAATTAGAAGGGAAAACATGGCACTCTGGCTCCAAATTAAGCATGATGCTTCCAGAGGAACCTTAGAGGAGGGAAAATTGCTTAAACAAAGATCATGCATGCCCAATGTGGTGCTTTGTAAAACATCTGTTCTTCGGGGATAACTCATAGAAAATTAGATGAATGCTCTTTTTCAGTGGCAGTACTCCAGAGGAACATGGGGTTAAGTATCTTGCTTAGGTTCGCATTCATGTTCTCAGGCCTGTGAGCAAAAAAACCAGCCCGAGTTTATTCTCACAGAGAGTGCAGGTGGATTTTTACATTAAAGGTTGTCGACTCAACAGAAACGATTAGTACTTCATTCAGTAGCATGTCATCATTATTGCCACCTTACTACTCTAGTCTGAGGTTGAGTGCCACCTGCTCTCTACTTTGTATTTCACACTGATGTCTAACAGCTGTAGAGGAAACTGCTGAGAGGTTTACAGAACATGAAAGACCATGAGTAAGTTCAACTCATCAACAGAGTCTTACACATATTCTGTTTAGTTTGTTGCAAATGGAGGGCAGTATGTACAATAAACCATATTGAGACGTGTATGTACAATAAACCATGGTAAGACAGATATTCATATATTCTTAACATTTCAAGCTTAGCGGTTGGAGGGGAGGTTAAAATGTCTAGATTATCAGATTTGCATTAATTTTAGATGCCCAATAATATGTCGTTTTCGATGTTCAGCTGTTAAAACTACAGCTAAAATATTGCTAATATATAATGTTAAAAAAGGTTCACTTTTTAATTATATATTTTTTTCATTCATCCATCTTCAGGACATGTTTTAGGATGTGGGAGGAAACTGGAGTAGCAAGAAAACACACAGTGAGGATATGAGAAACTCAATGCAGACAGAAACATGGACTTATTTTTTAAATACTTTGCAAAACTCTCACCGCTGCCCCACCATGCCACCATTAAGCCATATAATAATAAATATAACTATAAATATAACCAGCAGTCTACTCAATATACTCAAGCTACTCAATCCAGATAGACAAATTCAAATTTATTGTCATGGCTCAGTACAAATACAAGGCAATGAAATGCAGTTAGCATTTATCAGAAGTGCAAATAGTAGCAATGTGCAAAGTCGTAAGAGATTATACAATTATAAACAGAGTGCAATTATGACGTGATAAAATAAGATAGATGTGGGAAATTAGAATATTTTTGCAGTTATGTAATTACATGTATTGTATATTAATGATCTGATAGTAGCAAATTTTACAATCGTTCCCATAGATCCATTTAACCATATATCTGTCTATTAATAAATAATGGTGCAAATGGTAAGTATAAAAACAGTATAAACAATTTTCCTGTAATGGTTAGGACTGCAACTGCTAAACGTTTTACACTCCATCAGTCACACCTCCAACAGTGAATAGTTGATAAATTCACAGAACCTCATGTTAAAAATGTAATGAATTAACTGGTTATACAATTTCACTTTTTATATATATATAGATGGACTGTTTACAATCATTGTTAGGTCCCTCTCAATGTTTCTTCCTCTTGTCATCTCAGGCAGTTTTTCCTATATATATATATATATATATATATAGTTTATCTATTTTGGTAAAGCAGCTTTTAGACTGTAATAAGCGTTATGTAAATAAAATTGAATTAAACTGAAAAGAAGGATTGATACATTTACCGGAATTAAATTTAAAATATCTCTTAAAATATGTCTTAATGCTTATAATTTAATTGTTCAGTAAATATGGTGACACTTATAAGAAAGACAGTACTCCAAAATAGAGTGGAAAGACTTTGCAAAAATGTGGAGGCTGTTATTATAGAAAAAGGGACAGATTTTATATTAATCCCCGTGATTTTAGAAAGGGATGTTCCACAAGCACATCTGCTTGTAATAGTCAACTAGATGTCCACATATTTTTGGCCATATATGATTGATGTATGATGACAGGAATACAACCAGGGATTGCAATATAACATTTGAGCAGGGTTCATTGAGTCAACTACACATTTCCCATGAGTTAAGCTTCGCAATATACTCTCATTTTGTCCAGAACACAAGTCTTTCAAAAGAGCATTATTCTATTTTACACATCAAGACATGAACATAACAACATGTGTACTGATATAAGGTAAAACAAGAGCTTCTTAGCTTGCCAAATTATCCAGATTACTCAACACCGCAGTAATGAAATTTACAATCTCCTTTCATTGTTGTGATTTAATTTGCTCATATGTGGCAGTTAAATTAAAAAATTTTTTTTTTACAGTACAATACTGATTTTTTTAAGCAGTTGCCCAAAAGATACTGTTACAGAAACAATGCCTCCCTTTGCTTTTTTAGCAAGTTGTTCTGTTCTGTTACTGTAGGTTACTTCGTTAAGAAATAAAAGTCAGCACATGTGACTGATAATGCAACTACATACCATGGGTCATCATGGAAAGGAGACGATTATATTGTTGTATTTTTATTGCTTTATTTTATTTTGTGTGTCTGAGCCACTAAAATTAACTCTAAATTCAACAAATCTGACCGCTACCATTTGTAATCAGGCAAAAATAAAGTATTGAGGAAATGTAGTTACGAAAAACTCAGAAGTTCGTGTGTATATCCTATATTAAGCTATAAAACATAGCCACGCCCATTTAAGCCTGAGAAAATGAATCCACTTCTTAAGCTCAATCCATCTATTGACAAACAATTGTCAGGGAGATTTGTCAAAGGTTAATGCTCCACTTGTACCTCGCAAGAATGGCGATTATCCATACAATCACCCTTTTTTTTTAGCTGATCCATGGAGCTGTTTTAGCATGAAGCCAGTATGCTGGTATGGGAAACAAAGCATGAAGGAAGGTGAGGCAGGAGCAGCAGGGACACAGGCTTAATATCCCACATCCATCTCTGCTGAGTGGGCTCACGCTGTCTCATCACATTGCACCACAAGCTCGCTATTAGATGGTTTGCAGGATAAGGGAAGGGGGGAGGAACCCTCTCAATAAAATGTCTCATGTTGGTAGTGCCTTGAGTTCTCTAAAAATCTCTGAAGAGAAACAGAAAAGTGACACAGGATCTATTGGAGGCAATTTTGAAACTCAATTGACAAAGCTGTGCGGCACCTTTTGCGTTTTAATTGTACTGAGCGGATATTTTAATTTATAAAAAATAGAGCTAATTTGAAAATGTTTCGATTTTACATTTATACATTGAATATTTATGTTCCACCGACTTTTAGTATAGTTTTAGGTTTGGCTCTATATTAAAAAAGCAAGATTGATACATATGCGTAAGACAACAATCTACAAATACAACAACAAAAATAAATATATAAATAAATAATAATAAATGGATAGTGACAGATATATAGAAAATACATTTTGCGTTTTCTTTCCTTCCTCATATCGAGCCATTCTGCTGGCTCATTTTTCACAGGTTACGCTCTTATCAGTCTGCTTCATATTTGCACTGTTGCAACTCACGTCAAAGCATCAATTGAGAGTCAGTTTGGCTTCGGAGATGCGCTGTAATTTACAAGATTGATAATATCTGGCTTGCTGTGCTCTAATCACTCGGCTGATTGTAATAAAATCTGGCAATAAACTGAGCTGGAACGTTGTGCAGTCTGTGGACGAGACCCAGAATGCTTGCCTGCTCTTTCATCATGTGGTTTATAGTGATGTACTAGATTATTCTATATACTTTCCAGTCTTAATTATATCTAAGTGTAATGAAAATTCTTTGGGAAACTTTGTTTAGAGAAGAGGATGCTCATAACTAAAGACTTAGGGTGGAATGAATAACAACACTCATTTATTTTAAGCGGTTACCATTTCGGTGTATTTAGTTAACTGAGACTGAATAAAGGAGAGTAAATGTTTTAAATGGTTTTAATCACTCATGATGAAGAGTGCCTATTTTATTAGCCCACTGAGACCTTTTTTGTAGTATAAGTAGCTTTACGTACTTACAGTATTATTATGTGACGTATAACAATTTCATCAGTTATTTTGTTTATTGAATGGCCGAAAGAAAAAAGTAATTGAATAAACTGTTGTTACTGCAAATCTACTTCATTTGCATTTCCAGTATATAAACTTGTGCACTTAACCTGTCGATTCGACTTAATTAAAGGACTGTTGTGCAGCTCCAGAGCTTGAAACTAAGATTTTAATATTCAAGCAGAAACTACATAAAATCACTGTTTAATATGCAAAAAATAAAAAATGCAAAATCTCATATCACTACCCAGTACCTACTGTTGCCCACAGTGAATGGACATATGGGTATGTATGCAGTAAAGTAGTGATTTAAGATTGTAGGCATACAAAACAATCCACTCCGTCTCCTAATGCAGTTTTTCTTTCGGCCATCATTTGGTACAAACCCTGGAAAATGACAGAGTAAACAAGATTTATTGGAAGTGAAACAAGCCATGTCTCTATACACAATGAAACATATGTATTCCATTCTCCAAGTGGTCACAGTGAAGTCACTGTTTACTCTATCATCAGGATTTGGTGTATTTTGGCGATGCATATGTGATTACTGAATTAGAACCCAATTTTTTTTTGTATTTTTTTGTATTGTATTTAAACTCCGACTTTACCAAATATAGAGCTGTCTGACATCTGATATGATAAATATGGTCATGACAGGGTTATA
>JAOVVF010000004.1:17510295-17524278 GCA_028565595.1 Duopalatinus emarginatus
GTATTTAAACTCCGACTTTACCAAATATAGAGCTGTCTGACATCTGATATGATAAATATGGTCATGACAGGGTTATATTTTACAAAAAAAAAAAAAAAAAAGGCACTATTTGCCGGAATACGTCTTAAGAATGATGTATGACAGACGTATGGGAGAATCAAGTTCTTTACAAAATTAGATGGAAATAATACAGAGAAAGCTATAACCTTCACAACCTGGCTTTGATGTATTATTCAAATAGTTTACTTTAAGATTATACTAACTTTAAGATGTTTTCTATGCTGTTCATAAGCATTCAAAGCTTGTAGTAATCCTCTTTTCCAGTAAATACAGTTCATTCCTGACTGGAGCACAAATACTAAAAGACACAATAGCATTCTGACACTGTTTTCTAGGGCAGGTAAAGGTAACAAGGGCAGAACAGCATGCACAAGGATGCTCCCTGTGTCAACACACAGTTATAATAGCACTCTCAGCTGGGGCCATGCTTTTTCCCAGAGCAGAAAAACAATAAGACAGGTCTGGACGCTCCTGTCAAGGGGAATTGGAATAAAACACACAGGCACAGAGTAGATTGTAGGCACCCAACTCTAGTATTGTGGCATGGACAATACCTCTAGAAGTAATTCCTCTTCATGGGGTCTGATTCCCCTGTCATTGCTAACCACTAGCCATGCTGATAGCCAGTGTCGGCAAGTGACAATTCTACAATGGCCGCTTTCCGTAACTCTGCAGAGGGCCACTCAACCAGGCATGGCTACGCATGGAATCTGCATTAAGTGGGACAAAAGAGATACCTAGGGGGTTATAAGTACACAATAAAGGTTTTGGGTGTTGAGATGACATCGTTCCAACATGTGACCACCCACCGAATTCCATGCAAGTATAGTAGTATATCAGAAAATTAATGCTGGTGATGCATATGGATCATATGCTAAGGTCAAACTATGACTTATATATCCATGTATTACAATTTTAGAATGAATCAGATGAACTTCAGTCGTACAGTTCATTAAATATCACATTGCCTGAGGAGGAACTAGTGAAGAGCAGATGCAACATTGCTGTTTGTTCACTTGTGGAAGTAGAGTAGGCTCATTAGTTTGTGCATAATGCAGGAAATGCAGCTTCGGTTGTATTATCCAGACATTCGTGCTATTTTTCTCTATTCTTGCCTGTTTTCTTTTTGCTTCATGCCACTTTTTAGATTTTGGAGGCATAAAGCATCGGGAATCCAATTAAAGCAACAGTTTGCCTTCAGTATGAATTGTGCAGCTGTGATAATTGCTTTTAGCTTTAAATTAAAAAAGTTTGACTCATTAACAGTTTTGTGACGCTTCTGTATTCATGAGAAATCTTCCAACCCTATCCTTTTTAGCCTGCATTGATGAAGACAGCTGATGCATGCCATGTTATGTCATTATCCTCTCTAAACCTTTTGTCTTGGATATTCTACCAGTATTTGTTTTTAGACTCATTTATTACCATCATTAATCAACATTTCTTTTCGGGGTGTTCAGCTGTTTCTCTGTGACACCACAATTGGCACAACCCCCTTAAATATCTCAATGACAAATAAGTTACAAAAAGTTCAAGGTTTATTTTAAATGTAGGTGCAACGTGTTATAGCAACGTGTTGTTTACAACAAACTCGCACTCAACTATTTGGAATATTTGCTCACATTTACAGCAAGACATCATCCAAATTTCCTGATAATTATAAGAAGAAGAAAAGTAAATGACTCAGTCTTTTTTCTTTATTTCAATAATATTGTGATATTGACTAATCAGTTTGAACTCTATTACACAAATGACAGATTAAAAAAATATTAATTAAAATAATAAAAAAAATAAATAATTGCAAGTAAATCATTAGAAAACTATTAATTTCCTTGTGACATTAGCATGGATGATAGTTAAACACATTTTCTGTATTTAATTGTTTTATTTAAAAAAAAATCAACCATGTTACTCAAGAGTAAAAAAAGGAAAAATTCAAAATGGGACATTATTGCCTGACATATCTTTAAAAGTGCTAAATGAAGAATTATTAAAAAAAAATATATTTTCATCTTGCTTTTGATCACCAACCGTTTAAAGGCTGTTAAAAGACACATATATGAGGTTATACTCTATATATGAGGTTATCTGGATCTGCAAATTAATAGATCCTAATTACATGATAACAAGGGAAAATAATAGATTGGTGCTCATTAAAAGTTGCTTTTTTTGTCTGTTGCAACCTTGGGAAAAAAGAGTGACGTGATCTGCTTATAAAAAAAAAAAAACTACAAAGGCTTGCCCATTAGGATAACACAGGCAAGCTGCACATCATGAGAGAAAGGTGATGAGAGAAAAGTTGGTGAAGCCTTATTGTCACACATGCTTTTCTAGTCATACAGTGAAAATTATATATGCATGTATTACCCACTGCATTTACAGCAACTTTCTTTTCACTCACCATCATTTCTTTGTATTCAAAACTATGCAGCTATCCTTGGGTTTGCACATTCAATACGCAGGGCACGTCAGAGTGACAAAGATTTGTCCTAATGCATACAATATGCATAAAGGAGATAGCAAAGTCATCAATTTAAGAATACCTTCACTTTTACCTATTGTTAATACACACCAAAAAAAAAAAAGAAAAGAAAAAAAAAAAATCACCCAACAAGTCAGTAGAGGTCAAAAAACTCATACTGAACAAGCACGCCTGGAACAAGCTGCAGCATCCCATTACTAAAATTAGCATGCCTCCATAGTACAATCCTTAGTTGATGGACTCTTTGAGCAACTGCAGGTTCTGAGGACACACACACATACACACACAACTCAGACATACCATTTTCCTTCCTTCCATCCCTAATGGACAGCGCTCTATTGTCAATTTACCTTGCCCCAGGAAATTCAAGGGAAGGTTTGTGCCAACTCCCATAGCCTAAGACACGGTGCTGTTTATCTCCTAATTGATTCTCCAAGGAAGGCCTGAGATTGACAGTGTCAGACTAACATCATAAAAAAAAATCCTGTTGCTGTGGCAAAGTCATGCATCATGTGTTAATAATACATAATTTGAGTCCTCATTGATATGCACATGCTCTGAACTTCTCCCTTTTCCCCCATCATACTTCGGTGGCAGGTGTATTTATGTAGGTCAATGGAAATGGCACAGTACCAACTCTGCATATTAAAAGACTTCAAGCAGCGTGTTAAATGACGGCACAAAGGATAATTAAGAGAACATGTCTTTAAGGCTATCAAGGTTAAATTGCAAAAGACGTAATAAGAACGTAGCCGTTTAAATTAAGATACGTACGTTGTGTTAGGTGCTGTTGGAGGTAGCAGATATGGTCTACAAGGGGCCTAGAAAGTTATCTTCTTCGCACTAGCTATAGCTGGCATGGGATCATGTTACTGTTTAGACACAAAGTGAATTTGATGAAGCGTGAATAAAACAGACAGCTTATTTGACAGAAGGAAAACTCTAGCGGAATACTGTTGTCGCCTGTAACGACAAGGGACATTTCTAAATGGAAAGTGACAGTAGGCCACAAACCAGACATCTCGCCTCATCGTAATTTTTCTGTTTTAATTCATTGCTTTTTGCTAGTTTTTAGCAGAAATACACTGTGCTGAATGTCCTGAACTTCCTGTCCGAAACTTGTGTGTATGCATTATATAATCATTATTATTGTCGTTTAATTATTAGCAGGCTTATATGACTTAGTGAGGGTGACAGTGTACTGGTTATAGTCAGTCACGTGGCTATTTTTTGTACTTGACCTACTACACTGGCTGTGTGTATTTCACTCTAGTCCCAGCTGTGTCGCTTGATAATTATAACACAGTGCCTCCTGACTAGCCCTGGCCCCTACATCTCTGTCTGTCAGAGATCATTTCCTCACGTTAAAATGAAAACGTACGACATGTGTCACATGCTAGCATGAAAGGTGTCACAACTGTTTTAATAGCTCATCTGTGGTCAGAGCTTTCAGCGCTGACAGGATGGCTCAAGAGCTGCTTGTCCTTGGCCTTCTTTATGTCAGCTTTTTAGGGAAACCTGTTGTTATGGTGATGCTTATTCACAGAAAGCTAGACTTACCATGACCATCAGGTTTCAGGCCTGCTCTCGACTGGAGGAATTAAAGTGTAAGTTCACTACCATTTCTGAGCCCAACTTTACATAAAAAAAAAAATAAAAAAAAAAAATGGGCAAGTCGCTGAGAGGAGCCGTGGGTTAGAGGGGCTGAGGAGGGGGGCGTGGATGTGTGCACAGTTTCACCGGCTTTCACTCAAAGGCAGGGGCTGGGGAAGATTTCAGGGCACGAACATTCAGGGCACGAGCATACCTCAGCATCGACCTTGGATAGTTTTAAACAGTAGATGGCATGTTGAGCCATTTTCAGCTTATAAAATATAGATTTTTATAAAATTTTTATTTTGACATTATAATACTACTGATGCGTTTCATCACAATAAAATCATATCGTTTAGTTTACAACTTGAAAAGCACATTGTAGCTGCACTATCTCTTTATATGATCATGCCTCAGGTTCAGGTTCTAGTCGATTGTGGCTAGTTTTTGGTATGTTGCTAAATTATTTAGCTAGAACATATTTTTATTCTTAGTCTGGTTTTATTACTCTCGGAAGAATTGAACTCTGCTTCTAACAAAAGCATGCTCTGCCTCATGGTTAGAAAGTTAGAAGGAGTGAACATTCGACTGAAGAGTCCATTTTTAACCTTATCATTTAACCCAGTTTCATTTTAATCAGAAATCCTTTCATTTTTTTTTTATTTCATGTTAGTTTAAAGTAGCAAAACTAAACATGGAGGTAACTTATTGCACTTTTTGTTGTTAGAGACACTCAGCAGGCATGGGACAAGGCATTTAAACTCATTTACTTAACTTTCATCATTAACAAAGTTGTAATAAAATAAAAACCTTATCATTTTTCACTGCTGCAGATTTTGTGGGGAAAAAAAAATGTCATCCATGACAGCATGAACCTTGATGCAACAGATACTTCATTAACGTGACCAAAGGTTTCTGTTGTCACAAACCACAAATCTCTTGAATTATGTATGATCCACAAGCTACATTACTTATGCTTTCTTATACTTTGACTGACAAATATAATTGGTAGACGTGTGAACAGAATAGGAAATGTCAAGGTCCTCTTCAACTACATTTATTATACAGAACAATCACCCCTGGATCCTGTCATTATTTTAGCAACTGGTAATAAAAGTTCCATTTACAAAATATCCAAACGTGTGTTTGTGTGTGCTGGCTAACTTCACTGTGTCATTACAGTGCAGCTTTGCCCTAACTAAAGTTTACAGAAAGGATATTCCTGCCAATGTTACAGATGGAACAACTGCTAAATCAAGTCTGTGAAGTCTCAACCCCTGTATCTGTTCCCCAAACACCCACATTTCACACAATACAAAATACCTGCAGGTGAATAAACATAAGAAAAATAGGAAACATGATCCACCAAATTCAGACAAAACGTCCCCTGTTCACATTGCTGAATAGTCTCAGATATAAAACAAAGGTCCTAGCAGGCAAAATGATATGAGGTGCGGGTTTTAACACCCATGATTAGTCACATGATCAGAAATGAAAGCACTAATTCACAGATCAAAGCTTTTAAAGCCTAAGGTTTTGGATAATAGTTACTAGTATTTCAAAAGTAAAGACATACAGATGTAAACGTGAACCAAACACAATAGATAAAGCTCACACTGTGATCCTATATAATGTTGTACACTTGAGAGCCAAAGAAAATCAATGCTGCAAATTAAAAAAAAAAAAAACAAAAACTTTTTTAATATAGCAGAATGCAGATTTGTTAATTTAATTTTAATTTACATTTCCGCATGCCGACATACACCAGTGCTTCATTTTTTAAATTATGAGGTGCCAGAACACCAGGAGAGCAGTGATCCAGCTCGCCATCAGGGAGGGGAAAAGGTGCTAGAACATATAAACACAGCAGTGCTCCAGGAGACTCGTGTAATACAGTAGAGTTGAGTGCTGTCATATTGATATAAAGCATATGGCTTTGAAATGATGAGTCTGGTACAGTGAGGAATTACAGAAATAATGTGCTCCTAGTGGGGGGTTCTCATTAAAATCGTGGGAGGGCAGGGGGCGTCTACTGCACATTACACCAGGAATTATTTAAAATAAAATTTCTAAACGAGAGATATGCTCAGAGACAATATCCATTCAATTACACAGCTTTTTTTTTTTTTTTTTTTTAAATTGTGCATTTGCACAATTTGCTGGGTTTTGGCATACATGCTGATTGAGAGTACTATCAGGAGACTGTGGTTTTATTTTTGTGATATCTGTTTTATGCTACAGTTTTATTGCCACAGTATTGTTTAGGAAAATGATCAACAGTCAGGTGTTCTTGCCGTTTTTGAATCATCTTATACTGTGGCAATTTACAACGTCTAACAACTATATTTATTAAACAATGACATACGTCTGTTTTTGCAATCTATAATTTCATTTAATGTCCTGAAACATCTGCAAGGTAGTTACATTATAAAATCTACGAATGATAGTTAGGGTTTTATTTTGAAGACAATAACAAAAAAAGGCATCTTAACATTACCAGTTTCAAAAACTTACAGTGCACAATTACAGCTTTACCATTCGTACATATATCTCTTCTTGCAAAACGTCACCATGTTTCCTTAGAGATACATGTAGCATGAGAGTTTAGCTTTTTTTACATTACAAAGCGTAACACAAATTGTAAATAGGAAAGCGCTGTTTGCCCTCTTCTGCACAACTGAACCAACAGATTCTCTTGGTTGCCCTCATGATACTGCCAATGAGAGAGGAGAGAGTATGCCACCTATCCCACAGTCAATATTGCTCACTGGACTCCCAGCCATGGATGGCTGTGGCATCATCAGTACTGTATGTTCAATTACATATCAATTCATACATACCACATAAAAACTATTATTTTTGTCATCCCTAATTTACTATGTGTATCGCCCCCGACCCCATACATATTCCTGATATCCCTACATAAATCACTGGTCTTATCTGTATAGTGTATTTTAGGCTATTTTATAATGTTATTATTCTATTGTTTTATCCAATTGTTTTTACTATTATTAATTATGTTTTTATTATATTATTTTGTTACACAGACAAAATAATATATATATATTTTTTTTTGTTTTGATGGTGTTTTCACCAACTCACCGTGCAAGTTGTACAGTATTACGATATTAAATATTAGACATATTAAAGCAAGTGCATTAATATAAACCTTGTGGTCAGAGCCGCTGTTATAAATGATAAAAAATGTATCTGACCTAGCATAATCAAGCATTTTCCAACACTGTGGTGGAAATGTTTGTATTATTTAGGTTACGTAATGAATACACAATGTAATATCTTCATTTCAGGGACAATGCACTATGGTCCCTGCCCTGCCCCACCCTACCATTGCGCCTGTGTTGCCTCACCTTGCCCTGCCCTGCATCTTTAAAACTGTCTATGTATTTGTTGTGAGCTACAATGAAATACTGTTATAGTTCACAGAATCACAGAGCCCTGCACAATATCAATAGAGAAAAAAACTTACTTTGTCCAATTATCCAAATTACTGCACCGCACTTGTGACATAACAACAAAGTCATCTGCCATTTTTCACTATTTAAAAAAAAAAGTCTTCATTTGCTAGCATGACCGCTGATGCGTGACCATGTACCATATATGATTGACAACTTGATTACACTATAATTATGATTTGATCCTTGCTCATTACAAGACGGAATTGCAATTGCATTTTTGAAAGGGACAGAACACGTAAAGACCTGTCGGTCCATTATAAATGGGATTATAATTCCCTTTTCTATTATTAATTTTTAAAATTGTGCGTCAAAGAGTTTGTATTCATAAAAAGTTAGGGAACAAAGTTGTTCCGAACCCGAGAGCTCCAAAGTGTCCGAGAGGATCAAAAAGAAAAGCTGTTTCACCCGCACCGCGTTGGTTTCCAGCCTTGTAAGATGCTGTTTTGCACATGCTCCTCAGCAAGAGTCTTATGATCTTAGCTAATGTGGTTCATTACAGGGAACGTTTCAGACACAGGAGAACAATGTGGCTTTTAGACACAACAACAGAATGATAGGACGGCTTTGTTAATTCTTTCTTCCCGCTAACTTTGAGCTCCAGCAGTTCTCAAACTTTGCGCGAGCAGACAGGAGATTCACCTGCTGTGATGAGGAAGGCAGGCTAAGGAGGAAGGCTTTGATTCACATCCTGCTACATATTGCTTACACGCATCATACACCAAGAGGGGCAAATTATTCACCCTACAAATACAGTTCGACATATCCATGTGTGCACACTCTCTCGCCTCTCTCTCTCTCTCTCTCTCTCTCTCTCTCTCTCTCTCTCTCTCTCTCTCTCTCACATGCACATACACCACTCTCAGGACTGATTCTCTAACATTGTTTCCTCCGCCCACAATGCAGTGTAAAACACAGAAGATGCTCTCTTTTGTTAAATACAAACATGAAGAGTTTTACTGGAATTACTAGAACAAATGCAGAGGGAAAGCTGATAAAGCCATGTCACAATGTTTTTCTCTTGAGGTGAGACATGTATTAAAAAAAAAAAAAAAAAAAAACACGAAATAAAGAAAGAAATCATGTCTGACCTTACAATTGCTATTCCTTGTGGGATGTACAGAGTTTCAGCCGCTTCTCCACAACTAACAGTGCCAGGATTTCTGCTCCAGGGCTAACAATTTAGTTTGGGTGTCCATAGGGGTGGGCTTTTGTGTGTGTATGTGTGTGTTTGTGTGTGTGCATGGAGGCACACACACACACACACACACACACACACACACACACACACCCCTGTCTGCGGGAGAAAGAGAGTGTGTGTAATCGTATTCCTCTCTCTGGTAATTAACTTGACAGCATGAAAAATGGACGTGATAAACGGTCTCCTTTGATAAAACACAAATATCCTATATTATTCCTCTCACAAACTCGATGAGCAAAATACATCTGAGGATGGGATTTGATTGCACTAATCATCTGGAATAGTTTCCAACTAGAGCAGAGGAACAGATGCACCCATTTTTTTTTTTTTTTTTATTTGGGAAACTTTAAAAAAAAAAAATCATGCCTGTAGAACGCATTATGCCTTCGGCTACCTTCCTTGTCTTCCGCTGGGACTCCTTTCCAACAGCTAATATGACTATTGTGTCTCACAGTAAAGTGACACTCCTGCTTTTTTGTCTCTATTATTTCTCTGTAATTATCACCACTCATCCTTGTCGGCCGTGTTGATTTATACGTCTGTACGACAAAGTTCCACTGGAAGCTAGATTTCTCAATTTTACCTCACTATCACTTACCTCTCACACACAGCCAGCAAAACACGGAGGCCTATTATACCCTGTAAAAAAGCAAACCGAGGCCATGTGAGGAGACTACAGAAGTCTGGTGCCCTTGCATTATTGTTCAGCCATTTCTTTGAATCAAATGACTCAATAGGGCAGATAAGCCTGAAGAGAGGATGCAATTTGATTAAGACTCAGCTCACTGCTCCAGTTCAAAGCAAAACTAAATTAATCATGTGTTTGTGCTCAGCCAGCATCTCTTGATAATGCAATACATTAGATTGCAATCATTTGAAGAGAAATCTGTGAAATGTGCCAAAATAAATAGATAGATAAATAAATAAATGAAAAAATAAAGAAAGAAATAAACGTGCAAACAAATCCCCGTTTCCTGCTAAAGACGAGGCCGCCGAGCTCCTTCTGCTAATATTTACACATTACAAATAACAACAACGCTAATGTCAATAGAAATACAATAAGGTCGAAAATCAGATTACTTAGCCATGCGTGTAGCGACTTGAAAATTTGATTTGAAATTTGAGAACTTGCTCAGACTGTAAAGCCTAATGCCGCCCTGGAAAAGGGGGCAAATGCAATAAAGCCATGAGAAACTTTTAAAATGCATATTGCTCCGATAAGGCTGAGAGAACTGTACCCTTTTTTTTTCTAAAGTAATTATGAGATATTTTTTCCTCGCTGTCATTAGTCAAACTGACAGGTGCTCTCCTCTGGCCAGGGTCCCCTGTGCTCTGCGACGCTCACCTATCTCCAACATAGCCCCGTAATGAATGTTTACAACACACAGGTAATGGAGTAAATATTGGAGTCATCAATTATTGAGGTTGAGGGACAGACAATCAAATCCCATGATTATTGTGTCCTTAGAAAGCAGGGCCAGGGTGCTCGCGGGCAAAGATCTCCTGTGCATGCAACATTTTGCATGCTGGCATTAAGCGTGAAGTAACAAGCGGGAGAACGGCCTGTTGGCATTTGTGTCAGGAAATGATCGAGTGAGGGGAAATATTTAAATGACGACTTTATCAATGTGGCTGCGGTGAAGTGAAGGGTTGAGGGTTTTGTCACCAGCCCTTATCCATTTAACGAAGAAAAGGAAACCGGTCATTAAATACATCAAAACATTTTCACCTAAATGAAATCTGATGACTCGAAAAAAAGTGACATATGTGAAGCACTTGCAAGTTCTATTAATTTTTTTTTCCTGACACCACCGAGGAAGAATCTCATAATAATCAGCAAGCTCTGGAGAATGAATGACGGCCTGTTTATGTAGGTGTGCGTGTTTGTGTGTTTGTTTTCGTGTGTGTGTGTGTCCTTGTGCGGACATCCGTAGCTATCATTTATGCTGAGTTTTAAAGCAGCTGAATTGCTGGGAGCACACTTCTCCTGCTAACTTCTTCAACTTGTGCTGATGCTTGCTATTTCTGTGCTTCTGACGGTGTGCTGTTTTCTGTCGTGTCAAATAGTTACTTAAACTCACTCGCACTCGCTCGCTCGCTCGATCACACACACGCACACACACACGCACACACACACATACATATACACACATACAAACCCACACACAAGCCTGTAATGAATTTCAAATCACAATACATTAATACAATGGGGCATTTTACCATGAAGGTGGATTGCTTGTCACTTTGAATTAGAATTAAGAAAAAACGGACCTTATTCAATTGAGTACAAGATAAAAACAAACAAACAAACAAAGCCAATAGGATTATATAGACAGCTCTGAATTTCTTCAATAACTACATTCTTGATTGCAAAAAAAAAAAAAAAAGGAAAAAACAACCAGAGCGTGCTCCCGCTGTTGGTGGGTTGCCTCCCTATTGCTGGAATTGCCTTTTTAGACATAAATGAGGCACAAGACTGAACCACCACCAGAACCTCGGGGACAGATGTTAGGATGCACAAGCAGACATGACACAGATCTGCGTATCAAAATTTCAACTCCATAATCAAAGAACCATTTGAATGCAGGCAATCCCAGGCAGCCTTTTCATCATGTCCTGGGTGGCGCAGCATGTCTGGGGTGAGTTGTATTGAGCCGAAAGGCCCAGAGCAACGGTGGACATTATGTGGGCCTGCAGAATAATTGAGTCAATATCCACCAAAAGGGGACGGTGCGGGTGGGGAGGGGTAGTATGTGGGGGTGGGGGTGTAAAACTCGTAGCATTTTGTTGTTGCCCTAATTTGAGAAGTGACTCCAGGCAGACAATGGCAGCGCTAATGACTACGCATTAGAGATGGCCTCCGCAGCTGGGCTCAGGCTGCTGAAGTGTGCAGATAGGGCCCAGGGCTGGAGCGGGGCCAGCTGAGAGCTTCCCATCCTCACACACACACACAGACACACACCAAGCTCTGTATACTGTGCACTCTCACTCATGCAGTCCAGCGTCCCACTGCTGTCACACTGGCATGAAATAAACAAACAAACTGAATTAAGCTGTGTTTACTTATTTCATTAACATAAAATACAGTCAAATATGTTGTCGTTACTTCATGTGAATCATGATGAAGTACTTTTGTCATGGTGTTATGATCGGGCTTCTTAGCAAATTATATTAGTTTGGAGAATTGCAAGAAAATGGCCATCATGTCTGGCCACAGATCCTGTAGCCTTTAAGCCTCTCTTCCTATTTTCCCCCCCTTCCTTCTTCCTCTGACTGCGAGGTAAGAGTCTGAAGAGACGGATCGTCTTTTGTTTTTTCTTGTGAGGCTACATGCAGCTAATGGACAGATAGAGGGGTGGCGGCTGTGGCTGATCAAAGCTTCTTTTAGCCCCCCCCCCCCTCCTCCTTTTCCCTCCTTTTCCCTTCCCTCACTTACTTTCCTGCTGCATCAGACTCACTCACTCACTCGCTGTCTCACCGACATCAATACATTTTAAAGCAACGTATGAGGGATGATCGGATTATCCAATATACAGCCCACACAGGAACGGCTGGGGAATTAATATTAGACATTAAAATGAACTACAGCTGGGAAGCAAACACAGAATATGAGGTTTGCTGTCTGATATGCCATAATATGAATATACTCCACGTTTCGACCACCACGACGTTTTCGAACATTGCGTTCTGCTGAAGAGATCTATAAGGACCCTTGATGTAATTTTTCCAATTGTTAAACAATAACAAAACACTTTTGAAGACGTTGCGAGAGTACACCGAACATCTGGTGAAGGAATTCATATTAAGCACGTCCCTCAACTTTTCCAAGAGCCCGCAGTCTGTCTTAAAAGTAGATAGGAGCTTTCATTTCTTTTAAATCCAGCACGAGATTTTATGAAATATTCTGCTCAAGCCAGGAAGATAGCTACTTTGCATATTCTTCCTCAAGAGGCACAACATTATGGAGAATTACAGCCAGCAGTGATTGGTAGGAAATGTGTTTTATAGTTGCCTAGAAAACTGAGCCAACATAAACTCGTTTCACTTTACACCACTGTTTTGTTCTTAGCGTGGGATAAACACGTGATATGCAACTTTTGAGGCATAAATGTTTGACTGGTGGAAAAAAAAAAGAAACAACAGGATGCATTTAAATTCATTTTCTCCTGCCGATTTTTCAGTTGGTCTGTATTGAATTAAGACTGGAAACTGGCATGCAGCCTATAACTCGCTTCAGCGGAGACTTGCTGGTGACAAAGTAATCAAAAGAAACCGACATCATAAGCAAATGCTGGAAGGAACTCCCTGGAGGGAAAGCCACGTACAATCCTACACACATGAATGCGCGCACATACGTACACACTTTAGTGCTCCACTTTTTGACAGCTGAGTAAGGGACAGCACCAGGAGCGTCAGATTCAGGCTGGAATCCAGAGCTCTTGGGCACCATCATGTCTAATAACTTTATCATTAACTGCAGCCTTTGGGGACATGGACTCCTGAATTAATTAGTCTCTGCAAATGAGAAGGAAGAATAACAATTCAGATCAGAACTTCCTCATTCCTCTTACAGGTCTTGGCTATTCCTTTTAATATTCAAAAGTTGAACTATTCATTGTGGCCTAATTTATGTACCATAATTCCCGAATTAAACCTATATGCACTAATGTCACAACGTGAAACCTCCAGTACTTCGATATGATTGATTCCTATAAGAAATAAGTATGAGTCAAGAATGACTAATAGCAGCTTTGTTGCACCGAGCCTTTAGCCTGGCTGAGTGAGCGATCTGCATTAAAAAATCACCTAGACACCTAGGCCGCTCATGAACGTTAGACGACAGCCACTCAGCACGTCAGTGACGTTAACCTCAGATTACAAATTGTATCGCAAAGGTAGCTGAGTTTTTTTTTTTTTTTAAATGGTTAAGATTAAGCTCTAAACCTTGTTTTTTCCATACTTTTGACCTTTTTTTAAATTGATCATGTCGGCCTTATTGCATTGTATGGTTTAGATTTGTCCGTAAACTCACTCAGTTCCTTAACTAATCTCCAGAGTGGAGTAAAGCATGTATTGCATGGGTTCACCTTCTGAAACGTGGTTGGTGTGGTACAGTGGTAACATCACTGGGCTCCCATGTGAGAGACCTGGGTTCGATTCCCGATCTGGGCAGC
>JAOVVF010000004.1:17537267-17559507 GCA_028565595.1 Duopalatinus emarginatus
AGCCCTGACAAATTTTGGATTTATACTGAAAAAGCAGGAATCCAGCAGATGAGACAAGGTGATTTAAAGGTCTAACTCGTTAGCTTCGCAGGTACGCAGCCGAGTAGCATCCAAGCAAGAGCAAGTACATCTTGAAATAGAAATACACATTGTTTAAAAAGCAATAAAAAATTCACAAAGCATTTGCCATCCATATTTATTTTTGTTTTGCGACACAGATGACACCGGCTTTCATGTGGATTAAAGCCCAGTACAGACAAATACAAAGGAGCGCCCACTGCAATCTAATGATTATACATCACACATGTATGACAAATTACCACTTTCATCTCCTGTGGTTGCATTAATATTCTGGTTTTTTTTTTTTCCTTCTGCTCACTGCTTCTCCATTACCACAGCGAGGTCAGGCTAAGAGCTGCTAAATAAAAAGGGCAGCTGGAAGACTGTGGACAGCAGACACACTGGAGACAGAGCGATTTATAAAAAAGTTAACATCCAGCGTCATACTAATGATGGATAGCACATAGCCCAGAGGAGTTTCCGTCCCCCGCAGAGAACGCATCATTTCCCATCAGTCGGACAGAGGACGTCTCAAACAGGAAACAGGGAGCGAAATCAACAAATGGCTGCTAGCAAAAGAAATGGAATTCCCTCCCGTGGGGTGACAACTTACAGAGATTGATATTAAGTACTGGTGTAGTAATATTGACCTGATTGTTAGCTGCAGTAATCAGTACCAGTGAGATTAACTTACCCAAGTTTGACTCTTTATCTGTTGTTATTGTTATCCGGTGGTTCAAATATCAGGTGAAGACATTTTCTTGATTGTGGGGCTTACAACAAATCAGTTGAGCGCTGCGTAAATGATTAAACTTTGTATAAAATTTTGACATGCGAGGAATAAAAGTTTTCCTTAATCTATATAGCAGGGGTCCTTCTACCCTCATGTAAGACCGGAGTCCAGCACAGATGATTTCCTTTCTCAAAGCAACCCGATTCAACATAGACTTTTTAGTGTTGGACTCTGAATTAATGACCTTCACTCTGCGATGTGCATGATGACAGAAATCCTTTCACTAGATTCTCAGATTATTGGTGTGGAGGTCTGGGAAAACCCTTCACGTGGTCAAATTTCAACACTGTCTACTATGTATAAAACAAACACCAAACCACCCCTTCCTCCAAACCCCTGTAAATGCTTCCTGAACTACTAATGTCTTATATGCACACATCTCGATCAATCAAAAGTAAAGTTGTGGCGTTTTAAAGAGTACCTTAAAGTTTGTTCATGGAGGATGGAGAAATGATAAACAGTAAAACAGTGAAAATTTGGTTCGTTCATATCCAAATCCACTGCCTCAACATTTTTACCTAAACCTACTTATGAAAAAAAATAATTAATAAAATGTATTAAAATAATTTAAGTAATACCAATAAAATTGACTAGAATGAAATAATTGAGTTAGAATATGAGTTCTCACTTTGATTATCAGCATCGTCTACATTAGTCTCTGTCTCATCACCTGAAAGGAAAAGTCACTTGTGGCATTTGAACATGACTGAACATTGGGATGGAAATAATTGCTGATTAGTTCAGTCAGTTCTGGTCTGTATGCTACATCTCTTGTTATTAATGTCTTGTATTAGGTCACTTACACAGTTTAAAACTTTGTCCGTTGTCACCTGTGCACCGTGTGTATGTAGAGTTTAGATTTTTATGTGATGCCACAGGAGCATTGCAGACATTTTGACAGTCAGCATCTGATTACAAAACAAACACATTATGTGCATTTTGATGTTCCTTGATAAAAAAAAAAAAAAACATTGAGAAAGCAAAGTTTTAGAAATCTTTAGTATGAATACATTTATTCCTGTGTTGAAATCAAATAAAATATTTCTATTTATGTGGAAATATATGGAAAGTTTTTGGCAGAAAGATTTCAGATGTTTGAAGGTGGAAGTGAACTATTTGCCTACTGTGTCTGCACACAGAAGAATGTGACCTCTACATTTAACTCTTCCGTGCAGTGAAAGACACACACCAGTGAACACACTTGCCCCAAACCTTAGTACCCAGGGAGCAGTTGGGGGATTAGGTGCCTTGCTCAAGGGCAACTCAGTCGAGGCTTGCCTTGGCCATGGCTGCCCCTTAATATTACAATATTGTACTATTATTGGTTTTTTTTTTTTAATTTATGCCTGTTTTCTAGAATGTGATTTTCACAGACCACTGCACATTCACATCCTTTTTACCCTTTTCAGTCTGACCTCACACAAGGTTCATAGACATTCTTTTTGAAAAGATGTTTTAAGATCATGGCATCACTGCAGCTCCGAGATGGTGTCGGTATGTTTGTCGGTGTGTTGTTGGTTTTTACACGTTACCTGTTTTGTGTGTCTTTATGTTTGTGTTCCTCCTTTTCCTACCACTTCCCACATTTTTTAAAAAGTTGCTTTTACATTTCTAAAGAAATATGAATCATATGAAATGCTTGCACCCTTATGCGATCCTCTTAATTCTAATTCTGAGCTATCGGTTTATCATTTCTTCATCCTCCATGAACAAACTTTGAGGAGCAATCTTAACTTTGTGAAGGACATATCCCACGGTGGATCAGTTTAACAAACAAAACAAGTGAATACATCATTGCTTTCTCCCTTGGCACTTTAAGTCCCATGAGCATCTCACTAAACACTCTTGTCTGTGTGCTTGGCTGTCAGACATTCTCTCTCCTCGCCTTAGAACTCGATACAGTACACATCCTCCAGTATTGTTTTCCTGGTCCTGCCAGATTCACAGAATTTAGACAAAATAAAAATAATGCCCAGGCTCTCCAAGGACCTGAGAGTGTTTGATATGGATTCCATGCAGGAGGTAGTGCGTAGGTTGCGCCATTGGGGAGCAACTATGAGTGGGGGCAGACGCTCACAGATTGTGTGCGTATGTGACGTTTTTATAATGCCAGCGCATTCCCTGGACAAAAACACATCATGTTTGTGGGATCACATGCTTGCGAAAGGGAGTGTAAACAAATTAATTATGTGGTTTTCTGTGGGACCTTAACATGGGGAAACGGATCCAGTAATATGACAAGATGAACAATGTAGCGTCCTCTTCTTTTGTATTGTATGAATGGGTACACTCTTCCAAGGAGATTAAACGCCTTGCGCTTTCATTATCATGCCGTATGGCAACATGCGCCGGTTTGTTCAGCACCACAATCTGCAACAACAATGACGCTATGATGTATAGTATATTTTTTCTTACTATTCTAACATTCAGCTCATTTCCTCTTAATTACTACTTACATTGCTTTTTATTTGCTATGCACAGCATGTGTGGGCATTTGCAACCAGGCTTCCAGTAGTGCCGGGCAAGTGAGGAATTTTTACATTTCTATTCCCCTAACTGACTTTAAATATAATGGGGCAAAAGTATGTACATGTATACTTAACCATTTGTACAAATATGACATTTTCAACATGCAAAAAAAAAAAAAAAATCAATAAAAACTTGAACGATATATTTTTTTAAAACCGCAGATTAATTAGCAATGCCGGCTGTGGCACCTCGGAGCAAGTGAAGTATTTCAATTGAATTACATCATTTGAGTCTGTGAAGCAGGGGTCTGTTCCCTTGAGGCCTACTCAGTGGAAGTTTCTACAAAGCAGTCAGCCTTATTATATCCATCTATTAGCCAAAGTGTGGTGGAGGGCACTGGAGAATCACCGCCGCCTTCCAGAGCCTCCTCTGTGATTTCGTCTCTCCTTTATAGAGCGAGGCCGTATTAAAACAAATAAAAATAAGCAAGCAGGAAAGACAGGAATACTTAAAGCTTACTCCTTGGAGAGAGAGGAACTTTCAGAGCCTTGTGGGATGCAGTGTAGGCTGCAGGTTTTATGTGTATGTATTGTTCAATTTATTAGGAACACCTGTACATCTGCTCATTCATGCAGTTCTCCAGTCAACTAGATACAGCTCAGGAGCATCAGTGAAGTTCATAGGAAACATCGGAATGGGGGAAATGTATTAGTGAGTTTGAAAGTGGTGAGGTTGTTGATGCCAGGCAGGCTGTTTCGGAAACTCTTAGTGTCCTGGGATTTCTCCAGAGTTTCCACATAAAAACATAGTGTGGAAAAGTTTAGCAGTTCTGTGGGTAGGAATGCCTTTATGAAGAGGGAGAGGTCAAAGAAGAATGGTCAAACTGGTTCAGGCTGACAGGAAGACTGCGCAAAATGAAATAACCACTTTTAATAATTATGGTGAGCGGAAAAGCATCTCAGAATGAGTAACAAATCAAACCTTGAAATGGCTACAACAGCACAAGACCACATCAGGGTTCCACTCCTCTCAGCCACGATTACGAATCTGAGGCTACAGTGGGCACGGGATAGTAAATAATCGATAAGAGGGTGGTGTTATTGGCCCTATGCGAAGCAGAGTTACTGTTAACACTCTCAAGATTATTTTCCTATTACAGTAATTCGCAAGGTGTATTACTCCTTCTAGACCTCAGCAATTTGTCAACAATTACAGTTTATGAACAGCACAGTGTACACTTATCATTTATTCAGTATATAAGCTGCTTATCCTACTACTGGGTCGTGGGAGTGCTAGAGTCTATTCCAGCACTCACTGGGTGGAACGGCGGGAAACATGATGGACAGGCTGCCAGTCCGTCACGGGGCAGACAGACAAACAGTCACGTTCACGCACACACACCCATACACACACACACACACACACACACACACACACACACACACACACACACACCCACCCATACACACACACACACAATCATCTCCAGATTGCCTTTGGATTGTGGAGGTAAAACCTAGACAGATTTGGGGAGAACATCCAAACTCCACACAGAAAGGGGTCTGGAATCAAACCCAGGCCCTTTCTGCTGTGCGGAAATAGAGCTACCCACTGCACTATCATACTACTGCAGACTTATCAGTTTAAAGCTATTTAATGCTGTGAACTGTGCATGAAAATAGTTAGTTTCTGCTAACACTTATACTGCATCTGCTGTAAACAGTAATTCCCTCATGTGCCTCTGTTTCTTGAAGCTAATAGGGTAAAAGGGATAAAGAACATACAGCTTGGTGCAACTGAGAAACTGTAAAATGCAGTGTGTGTTTTGAGGCGTTCCCCACAGTGGGGAACTTAAAGTAACTGTGTTACCTGAAAGTGCTGACACTGACTGAAGTCTCCTTTCATAAACGCTGAACTTTCCTCACAGAAAGCCTCACTAGAGCAATGTTTTTCATTGTTAAAAATCTCTATTGTTAGCCTTAGAGTATACAGAGCATCCGCTGCACAGGTCTATGTGAATGAGCCGTTTCTATAGACATGATAAGATATTAGAACAAGCACATTAATATAAACCTGTGATTTGAATTACAGCCAACTCTAGTGAATTACTCGGGCTCGACTCTACCCTGCTGAAATGTGTTATTAAATACTTTTTCAATACCAGGTGAAAATGAGAGAAATTGTAGTCTGGGGTTTTATACTATATTGCTGAAATCTGATCAGGTTTAAAAACTATATTCTACAGTGATTTAATATGGGGTCAAGGCTGCAGCGCCATTAATCACTGTCATTGTCTTTAGAAAATGCAAAGCAAGCAGATACCAAAATATCCTGAAAACTGTAATACTGAGTTTCTTGGTTATCGTATCATGCTTTTTCCACACAGTTCCGATCCTCCCCGATTCATCCACATCACGGATCTTAATATGAGCAATACTGAAACCATTAAACCATTAAACCAGGGCTGAAGTCTGCACTGCAATCCACAAGCAGAAGCATCCAACTCTGGGTGACTTGAAGCTGACCTAACTCCACTGCATTGGAGGAAACGACAGAGCAAATATTATTTTTTTTTGTAAGACTCTGTGTGGTTGGCAATCCTAAGTGTTCTCGAGTAGAAACTTAATTCCTGACAAAAACAGTGCTACATTGTAAACCGGGCATTTTTACCCCCTCCTCCGTATTTCACAAAACAGTTTCATTTGTCACTCAACAGATACCAGTCGAGGAAGGAACAACAAGTGGTTAAGTGTTTTTTCCACTCACCTTTGACCCACGCGTCTTATGCTCTGTAAGCCTCATCCCCTGGCTCAACTCGGCTGTCAGCCATGCCGGCGGCTCAGCTCTCGGGTTGTCAGCACTGTTGCTCTGACCATCTTCGACCAAAACACAGGTCTCATGCTCTTATGACCAGAATGAAAACACAGATGCAGGTTTGCACATAAATAAAACATCAATTAAGTGTCTATATTCAATAACATGCTGCCGATTTTTTTGACATCAGACATTTTAAAGTGATGTACAGAATAATCAATATTAATAGCTTTAGCTTGGTCCACCTCAGCTCTTATCATCAGGAATTGTGATCAAAAAGGTATATATTAATATAGAATAATATGTAAATATATACTAAATACCATATATTCATGCATATGTTATTTTCATTTAATTTTATGTTTTGTTTTAGAAGACAGATCTGCTCCAAAATTCTAAAAAAAAACAAAAAAACAATCAAATCCAAATTTTACATGACTTTTAATGTGTGGCAATGACTGTTATATTTCAACAAGTTTAATTATAAAGGATTATAGAAGAAAAAAAAACCTTATGCCTAACATTCAAAGTCTTTTCATTTTACTCCTTCAGTGCAAATGTATGTTAATAATAAAGGAAGACCATGCTGCAAAGTAAAGTTACAGGTTTTCAATGAAAAATTCTACTTCAAAATTTAAAAAGGAAAAAAAAAAACAAAAAAAAACACCCACATAAAAATCTTCACAAATAATAAAAGGTCACATCTTGTGTTTTGTCTGTATTAGTCTTTTTACTATTAATGCAAATGGATTACAAGTGTATAACCTCAGTTTGTAGAGCACTGTTAATGCCAGGTATGCCAAACATTAACACATCACTTCTAATTATTTCAGAAATAATTCACAACCCTGGCACACAGGAATGGCATGATAACCCGGCTTAGACGCCACTTCAGAATTCAGGCAGAGCACATCCTGCTACCGAGAGGAATAAAGGTCTGTGGAATCAGCTTTGATTGAGGTAGAATTATGGCATGGTTTCGAAATTGGGGCTAGCTGCCCTCTGATCTGAGCACTGTGCCCTTGTCTTGTTCTACCTTCACCCAGTGTGCTCGCGTAAAAACCCAAGTGATCTACCCGTGGGTAGATACCATTATCACACACAATGCCTCAAGTAGCATTTCATATCGTGTTTGGGTTATCCTTAATCTGCAGAATGAAGGCCAAAGAGAGGAAGCGATTGAGGGAGGAAGAGAGGGAGGGGAAGGAGAGGGGAATAAGACTGTAAGACATTTTTCCATTCCATTTCACAAACATCCATCTGAGAATAAAGTGCTGGGGAGAGGGCAGAATAATGTATTCATCTCTGAAGCAAAGTGGGATTGGTGGCAGCGAAAGAGACAGGGGAGAGAAGGACAAAGGAAGGAGGGAGGGGGAAGATGATATCGCACCATTGTTTGCTGTAAATTGATGCCAAGGCAGTTGATTATTTTGACTGTGGGCCCAAACAGAGGCTCACTCGCCGACGCTATGTGCCGTACATCTGTCAGCTCCTGGTTGCACACCTGCACTTGCCACCGTCTGCATATCCCTGGCATTTTTGCAATGTTTTGATGCATTTTTAATTCTTCCAGTAACCATGGAAATATGATTTTTTTTCCTGTCTTCGCTTTTTTTTTTGGCAGGGAAGACATAAAACAACGCAGGTGCTAGGCAGAGCGCCCAGGGCGACAATATTTGAAATGTCTTCAAATGTGTGCGAGAACGCCAAAGCCTGCCAGCAAGGTCACAGTGGTGGCTGCTCACCGATTGTCAAGTTGCTCCTCCACCAGTAAATACACTTCCAGCACACATGCAACAGCACAGAGATAAAAATGTGCGAAGACTCAAGACCTTGCAAATTCAACGAGAATGCTTTGGCTTGAGCTTTGGTTTCAAAAGTCCTCATGACAGCCCAACTTCATTACAATCCATTCGACTCCAGATGAAGCATGAAGATTAAGACCTTATTGTTTTTGCTGTCTCCACATCCCCTGAACAGCTCATCCAGATTTTTTTTTTTTGCTCCATGCTCTCTCATTTGTGTGGGATGGATGGCAAACTGTACTGGCTAATCAGGGCAACTTGGCAGCTCTGTGTTCTGTGTACAGGAACCCTTAGCTGCACAGTAATATATTGTTTGAGAATACATTGTGACACCTGGGACAATTGTTGATTGTCTGAAACAATGTTGTTTATGTATGTCTTTTTTCAATTGTAATGGAAATGCAATCAGTATATAGCAGTAGTCAAATCTGCTGAAATGTAGCAACACAATTAACATCAGAATATTTAATCTGCACAGACTTTAAGAAAATAATAAATCCCAATTATACACTGAAGAGCCAGAAAACCTGAGCCTATGCAAAGAATATAAGCTGATGGTGGCTCTATAATGGTATGGGGTTTGTTGGCATTCCTTGGGACCCCAGGTCCATCTACAAATGTCTCTGACATGTGAACACTATGTGTGCCTCCTTTCTGACAAGTTACACCTGTTCATTTCCTGCATTTATTCTGATGGGTTTGACCTTCTCCAATAGGACAATGTGCCACCACACACGCCTAGAGACACAAAATTATGGAGGTACACTCAACTTTGGAATTTTGCCGTCACTGAACCCAACTTTATCGAACACAGAAATCACACAAAAATCTTACACGTCAGAAACCAACAAAATTGTGGACTGTTCTGCAGGAAGTATGGTGTTCACAGAACATTTCTGCAACCTCAAGGCGTGTCCATGCCCCATGGAGGACCTACCAAGTATTGGACTGTTGTACCAGTTTTTCTTGCACTTCAGTGAATTTAGTTTATTAAAGTTCACTATAAGGATAATACTTAGGTAAAATTACCTTAAACAACTAGCATACGTTCAGTTTACTCTTAATGGACTAAGATAAATATTCACTTACCACATTATTTACTTGAATTATCTCACTAAACTCGGACCACTGTAGTTTAGCAATATTTTTCTAATCATCCTGAACCCTAACAGTCCAGTTTTGTTGAGTCTGCACCTACTGTAACCTTAGGTTCCTGTTCTTGGCTGATGAGAGTGAACCCTGATGTGGTTGTTTGCTGTTGTAGGCCATCTGCCTCAGGGCTTGACATGTTGTGTGTTCTGAGATCCTTTTTCTACTCAGCGTGGTTGTAAAGAGTGCTTATTTGAGTTACTGTATCCTTCCTGTCAGCTCGAAACACTCTGGCCATTTTTCCTCTGACCTCTCTCACCAACAAGGCATTTCAATTCTTCAGGCGGTTGTTGGATTTGGTGTGAAAATATTAGGAGATCAGCAGTTCCCTAAGTATTAACTTTACCATTAACATAACAATGCTCTGCATGATTTTATGTATTGCACTGGTGCCACATTAACTGACTCCTGTAAAGGTGTTCCTAATAAAGTGGCTGGTATGTTTAAAGATAGATAGATAGATATATAAAAAGATAGATACATTATTGGCCTCTCTTTCACCAACCTTTCATTCTCTCCTGCTGTCCACTAAAATTTTTGGAGAAAAAAAAAAATTATGAATCTATTTAAACCTTGGCCTCGTCATGCTGCCTTTGGGTATCTTTTTGTTCATGGCTGGCTAGCCTTACATTTTCTGGTTGGTGATTGGCAGAGTGTCCAGCAGGCCGGTTCCTTAAAGACTACTACGGTAGTGTCTGGTGGGTCCAGCGTTATTGATTTCCTGCTTGTGCTGGCTGCCTGAGCTGTCAATCAAGAGCTTGGAACAGTGGGATGTCATTGGGAGTTCATTGACAACATGTGCTACTTGGCAGATGTGAAACCAAGAGCGAATGAGCAAAACATGTTAGCGTGAATGACAGCAATAGCACAATAGTGAGTGAGAGAAAGTGATAGAAAGAAGCACAATCCAGAACGCTATGAAAATGGTATCATCTTGAATTTAAAAAAAAAAAGAAAAAAAATGTTTCGGAGTATATATATATATATATATATATATATATATATATATATATACACACTGTGGGTTGAGAGAATCCACTCAGTCTTGAGAGAAAGATTTTCTCTCATGGCAGGAACTTGATATGGAGTTATTTCACTTTTGTAGAGTACTAGAGCTTACTCCTCACAGTGAACCAAGTGATTAGTTACAAAGAATAATCTTGGGCACAATGATTAATCCACCTTGAAGACGGTGAAGTGGAAAAGTATTGAGAAACATTACACCTATTGAAGCTCACGGCTCGATTTTCAGTGACAGGTCTGAAGTGTGAGAATGAATATCTTTCTCTCTTTGAAAAAGTGAGGAGAAGAAGTACAGAAAAGTAAAAGAGAACTTCTCACATGGTCTGACTCAAGTGGACAAGTCCTTAACTGACCACACAGTCCAACTTTTTATTTCTCCATCACAAAACATATCTCTAAAGGCAACTTGAATTAGATGGGGATACTATATGGTCAAATATAAATTATTTAAGCAATAGAATAAGCAGTGAGAGGGAGTGTGTTACTGCGAATAACATCACGGCTGTGATTTGGTCGTGGTAGATCATCTCAGTTGTGATGTTATTCGTGATAACACTCACCTTGAGTGTTCTATGGCTTTAATATAACATTTTTTTTACAAAAGGAAGAAAGAAAAAAAAATCAAAGAAGCCTAGAATTGCAGACTGAATATGCTTTAAAATTAACTATACATTCAATGAGTTGTTGCGCTTGTTGCAACAGTAAAAAATTCCCTAGCCTGCCGTAACACTAGCTACCAACTAATATTAGTTTGGAATAAAAAAAAAAATGCAAATAAGCGAAGATGAAAGGAAAGGACAAAAAGCTACAAATAAAAGAATTTAAGAATTTAAAGATATTTATTTATTTATATACTTGCTTATTTGGGTGTTATTTGTATATGTTAATCTGCAACAAAGAGTCTGACCAAACAGGCTGATGGTCAAATGATATCTAAAAGTCATCCATATTAATATCTCGTTTAGTATAAACACGAATACAAAACAACTAGCGGTTTGTGTTACTAGCAATGCGTCACACGTTACGACAGTGGAGTAACACAGTTGGTGTAAAAAAAAGCATTTCTCAACTAATCAGATCAGAAGGTCAGAAGTACCTGTTGCATAAAGACTTATACATCATACACATGTATCACATGAAGCACTTCACTAACTATAGTCCCTGCCCTCTTTATTTATGTGTGTGGGCTAATTAATGCACATGGTTCAGAATGTAAATGTTTTCAGTCTTTGTGATTGTGTGAGTATTGTTACAAGATTTGCATGTTCATCAGAACCCAGTTTGTGCCTTCATCATAATTATTATGAAGTTAATAAAAAAAAAAAAACATTAAAAAAATCTATTTATTTCATCCTGAACCTTTGCAGCATCTATTAAAAATTGCCTGCAGTTGAATATAAAAATATTGACTAAATGTACAGATATTATTATTATTATTATTATTATTATTAATAATATTATTAATATTATTACTATTATTATTATTATTATTATTATTAATATTATTATTATTATTATTATTATGTTATTTTAATACTAATAAAGCATTATATAATTATGTATAATTAGGTGTATAATGTAGTTTTTGTATTTAAAAAAATATTTATTTATTTATTTATACAATCTTTTACTTTTTGAAATTAATGCTCTGTCACATTTAAGGAAGAAAACATTATCAATTTTTCAAAACATCTTTTAAAGATATCATGTTGCCATTAATGGGCCTCAGTTTTACCAGCACCAATACAGCATCATTAAATATAGAAATATCCATAAATACTTTAATGATGTCTTTCCTCTTCCTCTCATTTTAATGTCTTTGAAGTCTCTAAAATCACAAAACATCACCCTGTTTAGAATGTGATGGGACCGGATACTAAAATAATACATAAAATCCATCCCCTTCTCCGTCTAAAGCCACTTAAAGCCACTCTTCAAAACATGTTTTCTAATTGCTGACGTGTTAAATGCAGCAGAAATTTTGCAAATCACTGGAGATTGTTACATTTTCAACACACACTGCTGTACTTTCCTTTTTTTTTTTTTTTTTTTAAACAGTCTCAGCAGATTTGAACGCCCTAGCGATGGGCTGGCACATCAAGCTGTCTGCAAGGAAAACATTTTCACCTACAGCAACCCGACAGTGTGGAAGAAGCACCATTATTGCTGCATGCTTAATTGAACATTCATGTCTTATGTGCGTGGATATGCATGTGTGTGCAGTCATGCACTTCTGTCTTATGTCAGGTGGAGACATGGCATATCACTGCGGAGAAAATCAGTGTTCTACATGTAAATGATGTGGATACAAAGACAAATTTTCTTATGCTCCGACATGACATCTTTCTCCCTGTCCAACCCGGTAGGGGATGTAGTCTGTTCGGTTCTAATTGTGAAGGCCTGTAATGAGAAAGTCATTTGAGATTGTTCTCAGACAGTGTTTGGAAAAAAAAAAAATCGATGTCCATTTCATGCACCTGGTTATGAATATCAAATTCAGGATAAGCTGCATTTGGAAACAGCAAACATTAAAATGCTAAATATTGCAGACGGCTGTTGCTTTCACAGCAGTAACAGTGGTGGAATGATGGAAAGTATTGCTATGGCTAATTATTTAAAAGTGCACAAGCAGGATCTGAAAGAGTAATATTGCTTAGAATCTTAGCCACAGTGGAAGGTTTATATGTTTCACACTTCCTTTTTTTTTTTTTTTTTGCATTGGTCTCCCCAAGTTAAACATTTTGTATAGGGAGCTTTAAAATGCAGACACTCACGAAACACGCACGAATACAACTAGAATCATGATGACAAAACTTGACATCCATAGACTTGAACAAGGCTTAAAACCAAAAACACAAATTTTAGGCTACACAAAGTGGCATGGACAGGGCAAAACAACAACAACAACATGAGACAAGGACCTGATGACAAAAATATGATGTGCTGACATGCTGGGTATTGTAGTCCTGACATTGCAATAAAAATTACGCATGTAAATGAAATAAAATTTAATCAATGAAAATGATAAAAGATATTTAATTATAATTTAATTACCAAAAAAAGGAATACAGAAACACACAACCCCAGATCCCTGGAGCTACTCACACTACCTGCAAGGCCACCGTGCCACGCCTGGCAATAATTATTTTAAGATAAATGTTAAACAACATTTAACAAAAACTGACATTCATGGAAATGAAAGATTTTACTTATTTTACTTATATAGACAGAAGTAAGGTTGTACTTTCTTTTATTTAAGATCCTCAGGGCAGAACTTTTCCTTATCAAATAGCACTACTAAAGTGGTCAGTGGTGTAGTGATTAGTGAGTAATTAATCATGGATTCTTCATTTTGTCAACTTTTACTGTGTTTTGTGAACTTCAGGCTACAATGATGCTGTTTGTTCTGCCAAGCCCAAACTGTTAAAAGTTGGACAATGGACCGGATCAATGCCCAGATTGTTTGGGACCTGAACATTTGTGACAGCACTTAAAAAAGCCTTGCCCTACCTGGAGCATAATGCTGCTGGCTATTCATCACCTTCCTCTGGCACTGAATGGCTTTGGAGAGTGAAACGAGCAGCAGGTTTGGCGGCGGAGCCTGCTGGGAAGAAAAGGGTAAGCTCCTTCAGTGCATTTTAGCAACAGGAATTGAAGCGGGCACAGGAATCTGCTTTTAACTCCCGTGGAAGTAAGCAGTGAGTGTTTTTACCATGTTGGAATGCTGAATAGAGGAGCCTGCAGCAGGTATGGGCCAAATGCAAGAGCTGTTATTTGCAAGTGCAAAGCTCGAAGCCTAGTAGTCTTCAGCTGCCTCATAAAAAAAGACACATTTCACTTTCAGTGACTTTGTCTCATTGACTCAGCTAGAAGTTCTTCAGAGCAACTGATGGTCATAATGTGATGCTAGAGTGTGATTCAATAGCAATGGCTCAAATGCAGTGCAGGCCGATATTGTGGCTAGACCTGAAGATGGAGCTCTCACTTGTCACAGCTACTCGAATGCCTCTCATGGTATAGCTGCCCAAGTGAGTGACTTGTCTGTCGTACAATATATTGACTGCATTAAAGTGCTCTTATCCAAACTTAAGAGCACATTAAAGCTGTGAACAGAGGAAAGAGCGTGTATAGTGTCGGGGAAGTAGTATAGTTGAAATGAATGCCTCTGGTACAGAAGCTGATGGTTTAGTGGTATGGGCTGATGAAACCCTGCATGTATATTTGTGGCGTCGAGCTGATAAGGAACGAGCGAACATTGGTCATAATCCTAATACAGAGTACAGCAGGGTTCCTGCAAAGCTGGGTTTCAGAAATTACAATAGCAGACAGATGGATTAGAGCAGAACACAGCAGGCAATATTGATGCCACCATGTAAGCCAGAACAATGAGAACGTGATTTCATTGCACGATTCACAAATTAAAGTGATAAGGCACCTTGGCATCATATTTGAACATACTCAGTCACTTGACCAACTTACCAATACATTTACTACTACAGGGCCAAGAGCATCTGTGCAGGCGCTTTCCAAAATAATATCATTTAATAATTACGAAGCAGGTGTTTTGCCAGACAACTGTCCTGACCACACATGTGGATGTACTAGGACTGAAAGGAGTCATTTGACTGTTCAGTCAGAATTCAACATGACATATGAATCGTTTGGGGTGGGGGGTGGAGTGTCAGAGGCGCTGGACACTGTCATGAAATTGTCATCACATGTACAGACTTTTGTGTCTGGTTAGTATATTATCTGCCGTTCTAGTACTGAAACTGGTTATGATGCATGCAGCTTAGAACCTGTCAGCCATAGCACAAAGGCAGGTGTCACTAGCAGTGTGTGTGTGTGTGCACCCTGAGGCATTGGTCCAGTACACATCTTTCCTCAGCAAAGAGGGAAATTTTAACGGCAGATGCCTCCAAGCTAGGCTGGAGGAGTATGTAAAAAAAAAAAACTAGCAGTAATAGAAATGACATCTATGTAGCTAGTGCTGCAATATTTTCAGGAAGTCCTAAGAGGGTCACAAATATTAGTGCAGATAGGCAACACCATAATGGTTTACACCAAACACCAAAGGGACCCAAACTTGCACTGTGAAGGTTAGCCAGGTAAGGTCTGGAAGTAGACAGACAATAACCGGCCTTGCTTGCCTATTGCCAGATTTACAATTTTCAAGGTGTAATTGCTTCCAAAAGTGAATAAGTTGAAGTGGTTTTGACACGATAATTCAATACAATTTTAATTTTATATGTCACTTTTCACTGTGGACATTGTCCCAAAGTACCTTTAGAGACATATAAAATCCAGACTTGACGTTAATATAAATTTTATCCCCTTTGAGCAAGCTGGAGGTGATGGTGGCAAAGAAACTCCCGGAGATAACAAACAGAAGAAACCTTGAGAGGAACCAGACTCAGAAGAGAACCCATTATCATTTGGCTGACATACAGTACATAGTGTAATTATAAATAATCCCTTGCTATACAGAAAAACCAAAAAGCTATAGCCCAGACATTGATTTTAGTTATACCATGAAGTCAGATTTTGTTAAATATTGTCAACTCTTCACTGATGGACAGGAAAAAACTGTTCAGTCCTAGTTTTCCTGCGTTGACGGTTTATGTCAGTTGCGATTTAAAGCAAAATTCACGGTTTCTAGGCATGTCCATCATGGTGATATTTAGACTGTAGATGTGAGACTGTCCAATGTGGCTCAGAGCCAAACCAGAGACAAATAATTTGGGCCAAGATTTCAAGGTATATAACTGGCTAAACCTTTAATTTAATTCATTTCCTCCGCTAGTGCTGCTGTAAATGACACTGCAGTAGATCCAACCGGCTATGTAACCAGTGTTACATAAAAATATCAGACCAGACCTGAAGTCTCCACTGTCTCACAATAGACCGTGTAACTTAAAATAATGAGCCTGACACTAGCATGCGCGACATCTACATAGCAATTGTATGCAGACAGGTGACAAGTGAAAGTAGAAGGTTAGGTGCCTTGCTCAAGGGCACTTCAGTCATGTCATGTCTTGTCCTTTGCAGGGATTAAACCCAGGACCTTCCTCTCACGAGAACAATTCCATAACCACAAGGCCACGGCTGCTCCGGAAGGTCTTCCCGAAGCTTGCACTATATGAAAGTGATGGCTCACTGACTAACAAATTGTGTGCTTCAGAGACCATAAAGGGGCAGTACGAGTGGCTCCAGAGTGGCACTAAGAGGAATGTTAGTTGCAGACATTGGTGTAGCAACAACGTCGAGTTCTTGTTTACCTGGATTAGATTTTACAGACTGAATGTTGATTCATTGGAACCCATGAGCCCTGTGGTGAATTTAACTAATCCTTATATAATTCAGTATTAAAACTAATCTGATCTAAAGAGTAGAGTATCAGCTTGAATGATTTTCTTTTTTAAGAGATTATAATATTGTGCAAAAGCCTTAGACACCTTTCTCCTTTTGTACAAACCTTTATCCTTGACCTCTAACCTGTAGTGGGTGTAAATTATGAACGATTGGCTTGATGAGGTGACTGTTCAGTGTTGTGGCATCCGTTTCGCCTGCGACTGTTTGGTTTCCCCAATATAAAATTCTCGGCAATCCTCCCGGCACTTAGCATGTATGCTGAGTCAAAAAAGGCCATCTGTGTAAAGAGGAGTACACCTTTCACCGCCGTACAATGTGCTTAAAGCTATATCCAAATTGTATATGAACAGTACATATGAATCAGTGTAATTATTGGTCATGGAAATCAGCATCAGAAGCTGATCACTGGGTACATGGTTATGCAAAAGAACTGCATATCAAGTTGGGGAAACCTAACTTGGATGAGTGCTAAAAGTTTCTCCTACAAAAAATTGTGTACAGAACTGATTTATCCTTCTGTGATGTCTTATCTGGACTATTGAGCATGCATCAAGATATTACTTTAAAAAAAAATAAAGGCAGATAAAAACATTTGTATGTCAGTAACGAGACCTATGCATTATCTAAGGGGCCATTTATTACCACCACCACTTAGTTTAGTTTAGTTTGTTTAATGCATTTCATTATTATTTATTAAGAAGAAGGATTTATTTTAGTCTAAACCTTTACTTTACATTTCCTTGCACGTGCCTAAGACTTTTGCACAGCATTGTACATTATCATCTCTTTGAATCATTCTTATTTTCAATATAGTATAGCACAGTATTTTCTCTATTTGAGTACTGTCTCCTATTGTCTGAAAATGTCATCAGGTTTTGTTATGAACCCTCGTGACAATACAGAGCTAATACTGTCGGACGTCTGAAAGAATTCACCCCGGTGATCCAGAATAAAAAAAGGAGAATGGAAGGTTACATAACCCTGGTTTTATATGCGAGTGAAGGACTGCCAGGACACCTGGGCCACTCAGGTTTACAAGAATGGCCAAAAGATTAGCATGACATAGTGGAAGCCTTTTATAACCTTTTATATGAAGTCATGGTCATGAAGCAATGACTTTGCTATTAGAACTTTTATGCAGTAAATCTTATACTTTTATACTAAATCCTGTTTTTACCCCTGTATAGTGATACTCACTGGGGTGACAAATTAGTTATATAATTAACCATTGACCAATATTTGATACTTCTCGAGGTTCACTGTACCGTATGTAACTGTTTAATTCTTAAAGTCAAAATCTAATAATGAAAGTGTGATTGATTTGGGGAAAATTACAGCATCTGCTCGATGAAGAAAGTTGTCCCATCATGTCCAACACTACAGCATGTTTTTGTCTTTCCAGCTCAAAGTTTCATCCCACTAAAACAACTGATGAACTGAACACCAGCATGCACACACCTGTCTGATAAAACAGACTCTTAACCGGCTGTGTTTCACAGCATTAGACAATTTGTTATGATGATGATGTCTGTCTTCAACTCGGCTCTGAGATACATTTCAGTATATATTTATCATTTGATTTGTGTCCTATTAAATTGCCTCCTGATTGCTGGTAACTTCCTTCAACAATTATTCTATTTTTTTTTTTTTGTCTCAGCCTTTGTTTGATTTGAGTCAAATAATCAATAATCACATTGTTTGTATTTTGCATAATTTGTTTAAAAAAATACCCTAATTATTCACTGAATGCCAGGGTGATATTTTCAAAATGGGTTTCTCTGGAACAGAAAAATTAAACCCTTGGAAATGCTGACATTTTTGCAAAATCACTGGGGAGACTAATGCTCGTGCCACACCGTGTTATTGTCATAATAGAATTTCTGATGAAGCAATAGCAATGTCTTTTCTTTCTTCAATCTCAAACACTACAACATCCAAATAAACTCTTTCCTTTAAGGACACACCAGTTCCTGTCCTGAACCATGGTGGCATGGCATCATCTGTCCTTAGCCATACATTCCCGTAAGAATTGCCTCCTCTGTGCTACAGTAGAGCAATAATTCAGCCAATGCTAATAAGCCAAGCCTGTGGGGACGATGGCAGATGAGCCTGGCATCCAGACAAATTTGCCACTTGACTTTTCTTTCTTGTCGACATGGGCTACACAGGGGATTTTCGCCAGCAAAGGCCCCTTCTCTCAATTTGAATATGATATCTGTTTGAGTGAACACTGCAGGAGTTGAAGTAGCTACCATATCACTTGTTTTTTGCTTGACTGCTCATTTAAGAAGTGTTGAGGTTGTGCAAGCTCCCCAGACAACTGGAGTGGTAGACAGTGCAGTGCCACTCCATTTGGTCTTCTTCTCTTGCCTTCTTTTGCATTGTTCCAGACCAGTGCAATGCTTGAATTCCAGGCACTATGCTGTTTATAGTTCATATCCATGAATACAATGTACATGCATGAACACGCTATACGTAGTAGGGAAACTATTGTATACTTATACAGACCAGAAAGAATATTGCATGGCATAAAAACAGCATGCCAATACATTATAGTTATATAAATATATAATTATAATATATCTTATCAACTATCTTATATTGCAATTGAATAGATTGGCAGGATAAAAAAAAACAACATTATCTTAATCTGTATAGCATCAATACTTTGCCAACAAGAGTTACACCGTTTACAGTACAAGACTATATTACCCATCAGCCCCTGGATATCACATGACCCTGCCCCAGTCTCCTTGACCACTCACACCTGTGATTAGTTTCACACTCATTAGCACTTGTATATAGTCACAGTTTTCATACTGTGTCTTGCATTTGTCGTGTTTCACCCGTGTGTCCTTGTTTTCACATTCATGCTTAGTGTCTTGTTTTAGCTCGCTGTCTGCGTTTCGCTGACTTCAAATCAAATTTATTATTTACACCTCACCTCATTCATCTTCATCTCCATAACATGACAGAGTTACAGTAGGATCCAAAAGTCTGAGTTCACTACTGAAAATGATTTGACTTGAAACCATTTAAATGTGCAGATCATTATAAAAAAAAAAAAACAGCAACTACAGTAAACATTGATGGCATCCAATGATGGAGCGTAGTATTTTAGGAGATTAATCATTTATTAAAATCCTTTTTTTTAATTCTTATTAAATTATCAGTCTTTACATAGGTCCGTTATATGGTGGATGCAGTACTAAAGACTACACGTATCACATACAGGGATAATAATAACCAAAAAAACACCAGTGGATTAAATGCATACATCTTGTAATGATTAACACCTGAAATGCCAGAAAGACAAGCCTATAGTGGTGGCTCCATAATGGTATAGGGTTTGTTAAGTTGGTATTCCATGGGACCCCTGGTACATCTACAAACTTCTGACAGGTAAACACTATGTGTGCCTCCTTTTATTCATTCTTAAGGGTTTGGCCACTTCCAACAGGACAATGCACCACCACACACATCTAGAGACATCAAATTATGTTTAGAGGAACACTGTTTGGGGTTTTAGTATTCACATTTAAGTCACCAGATCTCAATGTTATCAAACACATCTGGAATACTATGGAACACACTGTGAAACACAAAAATCCTACACCTCAGAATACAACAGAATTGTGGACCGTTTTGCAGGAAGTATGGTGTTTATTGCCAAATTCTTCCACAATCTTCCAATTCTTCCCCATCAGAATAAATGCAGGACATGAATTGGTATACCAGTATTCTGGCACTTCAGTGGCTAATGATTTGAATGAAATATAAAATATGACGTCAATATAAAAGCAGTTAATTTTTATTCAACCTGGATTTCCCAAACTTTTGTTCCTAATAAATAAATAAATAAAAAACCTTGTAATTATGAGTTTCTATATAATGCTGTAATTGTAATGTACGTACTATATGAATACTGAATAATAAAAACACTAAAACACACTGTGTAAACAGTACAGATATATGCAGTAGGTCATGTTTCTGCCTCACAGCTACAGAGCTCCTGGTTCGATCCTGAGATGTCTATGTAGAGTTTTTCCCTCATGTCCTTCTGGGGTTTTCTGGTTTCCTTCCATTTCCCAAAAACATGCTAGTAGGTGGACTGGCTGATTAGATTGTCCCTGTGTGTGTGTGTGTGTGTGTGCGCGAGTAGTGCCCTATCATGGATTTATATCAATCTGAGGTGTATACTCTTACTTTGTGCTCACTGAATGAACAAATCAATTAATCAAATCCATAAGTAAAAATAATAAAGTGCCATGTGGTTTGACTTGTGAAGGTCAAACCTTTAAGGCTGAATATTGTAAAATTAGGTATGGTCAGAAACTTGGCTTGTACAGACCTCAGACATTTGGATCCTAGTGTATATTGCACAAAATGATTATATAAATGTCTCTGATAGATCATGCAGATTTTGGCCTAAACCTGGCTCATATTTATATTTATCGCCTATTCATATCATCTCATGAGTCTATTCAGAAAGAAAATAAAGTTAAAAGTAGTGCTGTACTGAAGTGTCCTTCTAAACGAGTTCTTCCAACAAGTTCTTCTCTTTATCACCTCTGTACCCTTTTATTCCGATGGGAGAAAATAAGACAAAATGGTGATGGATAGCTCTGAGGCACTGAGCAAGCAGTGGACTCTATCACTGGCGTAAGTGAGAAAGCGAGAAAGGAGATCTATTTGACAAATACAGTGTCCTGCACATGCCGTGTAAAAAAGCTCTGACATCCTGACACACTCCTCTGCTGACAGGTTTGGCAGGATGTTGGAAAGCCCAGAAACAGCACAGATGTGGAAAATCTGTGCATTTTTATTTCTGTGAAGAAAAAAGTAACACTTGCTACGTTTTATCTTTATATTATTTCTCAGCAGTGAACAACTTCAGACATCATACTTATTTTAAATCAGTTTTCTCGGCACCATCTCCTTCCTACATGATACGTTTAATTACACAATATAACACGGCCACGTTCATTATCACATAGTGTACAGCATGTTAGATGTACTGCACTGGAGAAATTTACAAGTGTGTGAGAGCAAGTCTCATAACATTCTGAGTAAGGATTCAATATAAACTTATCTAACCAAGGAGAGAATTTCCATTTCAGGTTAAACCTACCATCAATCATGTGCCAAGCTCCTGCAGCACTTTCCTTATGTATGACTGACATACGAGAGCATGTGAAGAGCAAGTAAATTGATTCAAGCACTCATCTGAGTCATGACTGTAATTGCTGGCAATAAGCTGTCATTTTCATTGGAGGTCTTCAAAAAGTGTATATATATATATATATATATATATATATATATATATTACAAAAAGTAAGAAATTTTTCCACACTTTGACCCTACGATCCAACTGTTTGTTAAATGAATAAATTGTTAAATTGCCAATATATCTTGTTTTTCAAACTTCAATCATCCAGTCCATCAAACGAGTCAATGACAGAATAACTTGCTTGGCTATAGCAGAGAAGATTTGGCGCATTTTTCATGGGTGCAACCCACATACTCAGCTCGACATCACATAAATGCATGTTCCTTACAATTGTGGCACCATTTAAAAGGGATATTATAAGACTTTTTAACAGTATAAGATTTAGTGCCAGGAAGCATTGTTACAACAAAGAAATAATCTATCAAACACAAATTTCCTTACTTTTTGTGCTATGTGTGTGTGTGTGTGTAAGTGTATATATATATATATATATATATATATATATATATATATATACACACACAG
>JAOVVF010000004.1:17570012-17583021 GCA_028565595.1 Duopalatinus emarginatus
ACACACACACACACACACACACACCCACACACAGACAGAGAAAAAGAGAGAGAGAGAGAGAGAGAGAGAGAGAGAGAGAGAGAGAGAGAGAGAGAGAGACCAGGAGTGAGCTGGCTGTCAACTCCCAGCATCCCAAACTGTCAAGCAAAGCCTGTTATTTAGCACGCTCCTCCTGGGACACACACACAGACACAGGCAGAGATACACACCCTCACTTACACACACACACACACTCCTATTTTTTTAGGCTCTTTTTGTAAATAGACAGTAATCTACAGCGTTATTGCCTTTTCAAGGATCATAAATCTAAGCATTTAAGTGCCCACTGTGTCCAGCTGATATGTATTATTACAAAGTGAGAGATAAAACACTGGTATTCTTTCCTGGCAAACGCAGACTCGTCTCATAAAAAGGAATATACCTGGATAATTTATAAATGACCCTTAATGCCAGTGGAAGCCGGGAAAAGGCTGGGAAACTGATCCAAATATAAGCAAAGAAGGACAAAGAGTCTCTGTAAACTGTCTACAGATGTACAGGATTTGGAGCTTTAATAACTCAAATTACATGATCGCTGAAAAGATCTTGCTTTTTTCCCTACACTAATTATCACATTACAGATAAGAGTATCTATGAAAAAAAAGCATGAAAGCTTAATATACAGTATCTCAAGATTGTCACATTGACAATGACATAAAACTGCCTCACAAGCATTTTGCTGCTCGGAGGCACACTGTTCATGACCCCAAATTTGATTTTTCCAGGAAAGCATTTATACCAGAACCAGAAAAACGAGAGGAAATGTCTATCCTAATCAAGAAAAAGCAGTGGTTCAGTGGTAAGACGAATAACCATCAGGTCATGTCATCCTCGCAGCTTCTTAAAAGGAAGCATCGTTCACAAGGTTTTAATGCTTGACATGTCAGATATGATAGTCGGATTTAACAAAACAATGTGTAGTAAGTAAAATCCTCTGGATCTGTACAGTAAAGGAAATGCAAGAATGTCTAGGAGGAAATATACTGTACATGAACCGGTATTAAATTGGAGTTAAACATAAAGAACAGAAATTAATTAAAATTATAACAATATCTATAGCTGAGAATTTAAAGGTAGCACAATTTAAATAATTAAATGTATATTTCTTTTCCAGCCACTCAATTGATATAAAATTATGCAAGATGACAGTGAATAGAATATGATAGTTAAACTGTTCTGTATGTTAAAAAATGAGTATTACTTCATCACAAACATGCTGTGTTTACTTTTGGAGTACTTTATTTATTAAATCTACATATTCTTGTAAAGGAGTATTTGCTGGATGTATAGGAGAATTGCTGGATGAGTCCAGGATTGGAGTGCCATTTCTGTCCTATTGATATTACATCTGCTAATGTGTAAAAGTGTATGTAAAGTAAAAGACATTTTAAACACAAGTAAAGTGTCCATCACAACAACCTACTGTATATGCTATAACAATGCATCATTAAATAATGTCATATATAATGATCATAATATCATATCAATATCATATCATCATAATAGCATGAAAAAATAAATGAAACATTACTACAGCTTTTTGATAACAGAATTATACAAATGCTTTACCTTGAAACATAATCGTTGAAATATTTTTAACTTGAATTTATTTTGTATTAATGTGTACATCCATTTAATATATACACCTGAAACATTGTTTTCAATTAGTAATCTGTTATAGGTTATGAAAAATATACATTTCTGCATCCTACTACATTCACTCAACCCTCATAACAGAATAATTTGAAATATTCTGTAAGTCACATGATCAAAAGGAATTTGGTATAATGCGAATCATCTGATATTTCCTGCAGATCATGTGAAGAAGTTGTAGCTCTCATTCTTTTTTCATGTTTACTGATACTGTGATATTTACTAATGAGGTTAATTTGAATATGTATTACACAGATAAAATTTGTGTTATTATGTTAATTATCAATATATAAATACTTAATAATATAAATATAAATAAATATTTATTTTGTAACAAAATGAGCTATGGTAATTTAAGAGAGAAATGCAATTGTTGTCAACAAACAAATAAATAGAGAAAAGAATGAAAAAGAGAGAGAGAGATAGAGATAGAGAGAGAGACTGTTTCCTGAGATGAGTTATTACAATTGAAATGGTTAAACGAATGTTTTATTAGATGTAATGTTGAAAATAATAATAAAGTTTAATGTGTAATAATTACAAGGGCTAAATGGCAGCACAATCAGGGATCTGCTCAGCTACTACACTACCGATACAACAGGAAAAGGAACCTTTACACATCCATAAGCCACCACCTCCTATTGAAAAGTGCGTTGTTTCTGCAATTCAAGTAAACGTAGCAGAAAATTGAGAAAAGCAATTTCTCACATGTTTGCCTGGACCTCCCTCGGCGTGCCCATTTGCAGTCTGAATAATCACAGTATTAATGCTCCTTTAAAAAGGCCACTTTGTCTACTAAATAAGGCATCCTGCAAATTTCTTCTCATATGATTGCCCTAATTGCTCAGCCATTTAATGGCATGCTTTCTCAGCCACGATCACAATGGAACATCACCATTTCTGCCCTTTCGCATATGACTAAGGAGCTTCTGCGCACTGAGCTTTTAAAGCACCGAATTGGCTGCTGTGGTTCTCAGAGAGGTGAAAAGTCGCAGATGCGTGTTCTTTACTTTTGTTTTTCTGGCCTCAAGTGATGAAAGACATGCTGTATCCAGCATTAGTGGCTTCCATGGTTGGTATTGACTTTTAGACTAAAAACAGGCAGCTGCAGTGTGATTTATGGTGATGCACCATATTGATCACTTAAGAAGATATTTAGGTATTGGGAAATAAATGTGATGTTCTCATTACAGTGATGGCACGAGGCGCCAGGCTGGTGGGAGGAAGCGGGAGCAGCTCGACTTTAATTAGCACATTCGTGTACTTGTCTTTTTTCCTGTGCATTCCTCCAGGCGCAGTGGGAGCCTGTAGGGAAGTTTCAACCAAGAGCGCTGGACTTGGACTTGCATAGATTTTATAAATATTCATTTTTTTCGTGTGTGTGTGTGTGTGTGTGTGTGTGTGTGTTAGGGGACGAATAGAAATCTTGCCAGAGATCAGCAGAAAGCTCTCTCTGTGAAATGTGAGCCAGTGATTGAGTCTGAACGTCTGTGGATTGAAAAGCAAGCACAACGTGATTCAAAGAATGACTCAATGGCATGAAATACGGAGACAGCAACTAACAGATTTTGGTGATTGATTGTGTATAAAGCGCAGATTTAGATAGGGAATGATTTTATGCTGAAATATGAACAAGCACATAGAGATATGGATAAGTACAGTTGCCAACTTTGAAATTCTCCTGTCATCATTCACTTTACTTTGCTCTCTGCACATGAAATGAAGCCAAAAGTGGCGTAGAGTGGCTTTTTCTCTGGCAGGAAGAGTCCTCTCAGAAGTTGTTAATTTATTACGGCATAATTCACAGGCGTGAGTGCGATGTGGCGAAGAATGTCTGGACAGGCTGGAACCTCCTTCATTAGCGCTAAAGTCTTATGTGTGGAAATTACTGACTCAATCAATAAACAAAGCCAACGCGTTGAAATATTTATCAGGGTGCAAATCCATCTTCGCCAATTATCTAAACATCCCTCGTCCCTGTTAAGAGTAATTCAAAGAGCCCTTTATGGATGTTAGTACACCTTATGACTGACAGCGTCCCTTTTCCGTACATAAGTGCTGGCCCATTAGTACCTAAAACTGTCAATAAAAAGGAAGTAAACTCAGACGGTCTCAGTAAGCGTCTCTACATACAGACATGCTTATCCGGACTTTGCTTTACCGAACCGAAATGAGCTTTAAGCTTTCGAATGCCACTATAAAACAGAATCAATTCCTTGTTAACACATGGATAAATACAAATGAGGTTATCAGAAACTCTGACAGACTTAAAGTGTAATTGAGCATTTTATATAATGTTTATATTGCTAATAACTAAGTTCAAGAAAAAATGTTTTCCAATCATGCTGCTATAAAATTAGAAAATCATGGGCTAACAGGACATAATAGAAAGTGTCAGATGTGTGTAATTGTGTTTTTTTTTTTTTTCCTTTACCACCGAGTTCTTTTAAAATAAGTAATTCCTCCTTAATACAATAAAAACAAAATACAGAAATTCACATCTGTTTTGTAGAACTTAAACAAGCCTACAAGCATAGGAATAATCATATTTTTTAAAATTAAATATTTAATTATTAATCATTTATTGCAGATCAAATTGACATTTTATTAAGCAGTGGATAGAAGAAAATGGTTCATTTTTATTTTAAAATTTGTATAGGATTTGTAGAGGAAGATTTTTAGTGATGTGTGGCAAAAAGGTTTGAAACCTTCAGAGTGTGTTGAGTGGGTCTGGCTGCTCCTCTTGGAGATAAACGTGATAAATGTTGTGGTGAATTTCAATTCTGCTGAGAGTTCATCTCCAGCATCTGTTTCTCTGTCAGCACCTTCTGGGTTTAACAGAAACGGAGTGACAGAGCTGATGAGCAGTTCATAACTACTTGCGTGCTAAGGATAAGGAATGAATATCTTTAACATTGTAGGTGAAAAGGAAATCAAACAAGAGTGTTCATTTGTCCAACACTTTATTCTCCTAGTTTTCTAGTACTGAGTCAGTGCCACAACCTTGTGTGATGCCAAGAGGACATTGTGTCCTGATGGTTATCACTGTACAGAACTGCTAAACCACTATTCCACACCTATTTCTGCACATATTTCATTCTTCTTTTTTCTGGTTCTGGTAAATATGGGGTTGTGAATGCAAAAATGCTTGCATATTTTCTGTGTTATAGTCTGTTTAATATGACACCTTATAAAAGTTTGATGATGTTATTAAAAGCATCTAGACTCACACCTTCTCTGGAATGTTTGATGATATCTTTGCATCAAATATATATTGTGTTAATTAAACCCTGAGTCATGTTACACTTGACTTATTTTAAAAAAAAAAAGGTTGAATATAGAAAGTTCCCAGATTTGTACCTCATAAAGTTTCTATGTAGAAACCTCGGGCAATGAATTTCCCTTTCAAACAAGATTCCAAGGAGTCTTGTAAAGAAAGCTATTATTATTATTATTGGTATTACTATTAGTAGTAGTACCTGTAGTAGTAGTAGTAAGAAGGTCATCCTGCTCCTATCCGAAGACTCCTTGAGGATGCTTTATTTCTGTTTAGCAGAGGATTGTGCGATCTTTTCTTGGATGAGATTTCCAAGCGTTTTGCACTGAAATGTAATGCAAATTTCAAAAATCAACCAGTAATTTTCAGTCCATGTTTATTAGTAATATTGTGCCTCTGATTGGACAGACTGGCCACTATACAAATTCACAGCTGCAGCTGAAGCAGGCCAAAATAAATTAAATGGAGCATGATGTCTTATTGTTTCCTTTCCACTGTCTCCTGGAACTAATTCCCAGTGTTATGCCTAAGATGAAATCTGAATCTTATCTAAATATATCAGCAACTCTAACAAGCTCCACTACACAATTATCAAACTAAGGCAGAGAACCGACAGTATAACGAAGCACCTTCACCTTCACTAGAAAACACCAAGAGACAGTGATATTAAAAATGGTTGTGCACAGAGTTTAGATTTAGATATAATATCTCTGTTTTTAAAACACGATTTTATCCTAAGACACCCGTTTCAATTAATTAGATAATTATTAGACCATCCTGTGTTGAAGTGGGTTTGGTAAAGCACAGAAAACAGTATAATGTCTAGGGGATACTTCTGGACCAGGGTTTCAGATATTTTAATAGAGATGCTTTATATTCAGTTGTAGGTAACTACAGAATGTAATAAATGAATTATGCAATCAACAGTAGCTCTGTCTATCATGTCTGTTTGTTTTCAGTGTTTTCAATATACTGCCTATGCTAGGCCTCAGTCTGGAAATTGTGTTGCCTATGTAAATACTGATTTGATTAAAGTATAACTAAAATTAAGTTATGTTTTCTTTATTTTGTTTTATTTAAAATTGTATACGATACATTTCCCTTCCGTTTATTTGTTATAATATTTAATGTTCAGTTATTGTTATGTTGTTATGATCTTTTTTAATTAGATATCTTTAGATTAATATTAATATTACTGTTATTGTGATGAATAAGTTGAGGTTGGTGTTGTTTTGATGCCAATGTTAATTTGTTTTATTGTCACTGTTATTTGTCATATACTTATTAATAGCATTATGAATATTATTATGATGCTGATAATTATTATTGTTGGTATTTTTATTGTTTTATTGTTACAGTAGCAGTAGTAGCGATGGTGGTGATGTGACGCAAGACCAATGTGGCAGCAAGGCACACGGCGCAAGACAATGAGCCCATGTTGGTGAGATATAAAGATAGTCAAACCGTTTCTGATGCTCCTTATCCATTTCTCAGTGACAGTATTGTTCATTATATTCCCTGTAGTACAATAACGTTCATTATCTGACTGGCTCACTAACATGAAATCTCCTCTGTCAAGGGCATTACACATCATCAAATATTCTGATTTGCTAAAATGTCTGCTCATTACGATTGAGCACAAGTGAAAGACAAACACGTGCCTACTTTCTGTCATGTGCCCCTCTGGGCAGGTGGCTGCTCAGGTACCAGAGTTTGAGGGAGCTTCAGCAGGATATGCGCTCATTACAGAACCTTCTCGTGTTAACATTAGTTTTAACTCACATGACAGTGCTGGACATTGCCTGGAGCAGCACTGAATAAAATATGCTGGTAAGGAATGAGAGCGTCATGAGATTTTAATGATTTTTCATTTGCTGCTTTCCAGTGAGGACATGCAAATTAAACGGTGGAAAATAATTGGGCCTGGATCTATCATAATCATTGGTTTCACCCTACCATTATCATTGTCATCACTGTAATTCTTACAGTTTATCATCCATTTTCAGACTGACCCCAAATAACGAATGTCACTAACACTAGGGAAAACTGTCTTCCTTCTAATTGGACGGAGCTGTGCAGCTGCGTATTATGTTTTAAATAAATGACACTGGCTACTTAAGATAATTAACACATTAAGAGATAATTACGGGAAAATTACGATAATGAAATAATTATCCATTTCATGCTGGAACATGCTCTGTGTTTATGTACACAACATGTCAGTTTCCAGCACCGACAAAGGCCCGTCTGAGGAGTGTGTGACACCTCAGTATCTCAGTCAAACAAGTGATCAGACACACAGTATCTCTCATCTCTCATTATATCATTACTCTCCATTTACAAGGTTTTTGTGTTGCACAGATATTAAGTTTAATCAGCATTATCAGTGTCAGCGTAGTAATTTAACCTAATGTCACATACTATTGTTTGGGCTACTCATTGTTTTCGCTGTTTCACTGCTAAGCCAGTTTTTAATTAGTGGAGCGTGGCAGAACATGAACACAAAAACCCACACCAACAGCTGCATCTGTAAAAATTCTCCATTCAGATATAATGGTTCTATGTAGATATAACGGCTTCATGCAGATTCCAGCTGCCTCGTGTCAAATCGGCTCGCATTATTCTACCTTCTGTTTCGAATTAATTCTAAAAATACTGCCCGTGTTTAGTTTGATAAGCCCCAGTTCTCCCATTTTCCAGTTGTAGACAGACATGTTAAATGCTCCAGCGTTAGGGGAAATCTGTGATGGATTAGATCGCATCAAATAAATGTTTGTTCACCTTAAGCCTAATCATGCTCCGATATACAGCTTTTTATCCTCTCCCGCTAAATCTACTGTAGAGAAAGTGATGAGGTTGGACAAAGTTGGGTCAGTTTCACAGCCATGTACAAAGCACCAAATATCTGAACCTGAACTGAAGTGTAATTCTGTTTTTATTATAGACGACATCAATGGTTAAGAAGACTTGAAGGCTAAAACATCTTGTTGATGAGAAACATCAGAGGAGAAAGACTAGACTGGTCTAATCCAGCAGGAAGGATATATTAACTCATATAATCCTTCTTTACAACCGTGGTGAGCAGAAAAGAATCTCAAAACCCACAATATGTCAAACTTGGATGTGAATGAGCTACAGCGGTAGAAAACCACATCAGATTACACTTATGTTAGCTAAAGAACAAGACCAAACTGGGCAGTTAAAGAATGGGAAAAAAGACAGGTGAATTTTTAGCTGTTTAGTTTGGGTGAGTCTGTGCCCATGAAAACCTCAGACTCTTGTTCTTAGCTGACGTTTTGATGTGGTATTTTGCTCCTGTGGCCCATCTACCTCAATGTTTAATGTTTTAAGGGTTCTAAGACGTGATCATTTGAGTTACTATATCCTTCTTATCAGCACAAACCAATCTGGATATTTTTCTCTGGTCTCTCTTTTCCACCCACAAAACTGTTGCTCACTCAATGCCCCCCACCCCCCTCCTCACCATTCTGAGCAAACTCTAGAGACCCTGTTATATGTAAAAATCCCAGGAGATCAGCAGTTCCTGAAATACCAAGATCTGCCTGTCTGGTACTAAAATCCATGCCATGATTAAAGACACAGACATCAGATTTTATGCATTGTGATGTCTGATGTGAAGATTACCTTGAAGCTCCTGACCTGTATATTCTGTATGATTTTATACATTGCATGGATTAAATAACTGCATTCAGTAAATAAGCAGGTTTATATAAATACATATATAAATTATATATGATTTTTTTATTTCCAAAATCTTATCTAAATCTATGTAGGAGAAGGTGTATTGTGAAAATGCATAATATATACACACACAACATGCCCTATTTTTAGTACATATTTTGTTATAGATTTTATGAATTCTGCATAGTCAGAAAAAAATATTTTAAATTTCTAAGCACTATTTTACCAAAGGAAAATATTACAGTAATGTGTTTGTATGTCAGAGATATCTTTTAAAACAACAAACAAACAACATGATGTGCCTACTGAGTTTTGCATGCAAAAGGAAGCAAGAATGACAATCAAACCCTCCAGGAGAACTGTGGCAAATTCTAATTCATCTAATTTCCTTATAAAACTGTATAAGCTGTACCTGGGACAACAATTTAAGAAAAAAAAAAGCAAAGGGTCATTATACCAAATTGTGAGTTTCTTTAGTTTATTACGGTTTACTGCACACTTAAAAACTTAATGTCATTATTTATATATATATATTTTTTTATTTTTGGTTATGCATAAGACTTTGTACAGTGCTATATATACTCAGGTATATATATTATAGCACATCTCAAACAATTAGAATATCATTAAAAAGTTTCATTTAAAAAGGTCATACTTTAATTCAAAAAAGTAAATCTTTCCTATATTTTAAATGCATCACATGTGAAGTGCAATCCTTTTTTTGTTTTACTTTTGATTAGCTTATAGCTTATAAAATCAGAAAAACAGTATGTTGAATTGTTAGAATAATTCATTTAAAGTCTGAGTAAATTACTATTCAAACAATATAAATACCATGTCCAGTTCAGCACATACAGTTACAGTTATGAGGAAGGGTTGACTTTCAATAAATATTCGAATGATTTAAATTAAATAACAAACAAACATTTTCACAATATTGTACTTGTTTGAGATGCTTTTTGATGGCTAGATGATTCGGACAGAACAGCAGGTCTTGTGCGGTGTTCCTGGTATGCAGTGGTGACAACCAGTGAACCAATAACAGGTTCATGAGCGCCCAAGTTTCATTCATATGCGTGGGGCACAAGGCCAGCCTGTTTGGTCCGATCCCACAGAATATCTACAGAACAATCTGTTGCTAATGTCTTGGTGCCACAGATGGTGTTGTGGAGTCCATGCCTTTAACAGGTCAGAGCTGTTTTGGTAGGTGGTGTTATGGTTGATTGGTATATATGTAACATATGAAACCTAGCTGTTTACAGAGAAGATCAGAATCTGTCATTTTAGCCTGTTAACAGATTTTTACATAGTTTTACTGTTGATAATGACTGCCTTTTTCTCTTCAGTGAGTAGCGGGGATTTTATCAGGGATTTTAGCATAAATGTATCAAATGCACAAAATAGCAGGAAACCTGCACCTAAGTTAATGGCAAAATACATTAAAAACATTATAGTGATTAACTTAAAATGATTTTTTAAATTGATAACCTACTTTCAATTTATTTGGATAATAGGGTTGTCATTTTAAAGTGACTAGTTGCAATGCAATTTCTGAACATGTGACTGAACATGTGAGAGATTAATGCATTCAGGTAAAAGGTGTGAAGCAATGCTGTTGGACTAAAAGATACAATTTTTACTTGCTATAATTGATAAATCATTAAAAAGCATTTTAGACATTACATGTTAAATGGATTCACATATTATAATAAGTTCTTATGATACGAAAGTATTATAATGAATATATTTCAGGATTATGTGTAGTTGTAGGAGAGGCAGAACGTTATTGATACACATGCACAAGTTCTTGTAAAGGACACACCACTCATCTAATGGCATCCCACTCATCTGATCAGCCAACAACTACAAAAAAGTATTCAGATTTAAGACACAAGGACTAGCCCTATTATTGTATACATCTGATTTTATGACCTTGTCTGTCTAGACACAAACCCCTTCAGTGGATTTTTAACATTGATTCTTGGAAATATATGACCTTGCAATCTTTTTCAAGCATCACCTGGCCCATGCAGATTTTCAAAAGCTGTATACAATCATTGTCCGCTTTTTTATAAGCACATGTACATCTGCTGATTTTTGCAATTATCCAATCAGTCATTCATGTGACAGCAGTGTATAAAATGTATGAAATCATACAGATACAGTTCAGGAGCTTCAGACAATGTTCATGTCAAACAGCAGAACGAAAAAAAGGTGTGGTTTCTATTACTTGACTGTGGTATGGTAATTGGTACCAAATGGGCTGGTTTGAGTATCTCAGTAACTGCTGATCTCCTATAAGTTGGTCTCTGTTTTTTTAAATTTATTTATTTTTTTACCCAGAATGGTGCAAAACATCCTGGGAATAGAAAGGCTATACTGAAACAACTTGTTGATGATCAGAGAGGATCAGAGGATGCGCAGGCTAGCTAGAGCTGACAGGAAGTCTTTAGTAACTCAATAAGCACTCTTTACAACCATGCTGAGAAGAAAAGCATCTCAGAACACATGACACATCAAACCTTGAGGTGGATAAGCTACAACAGCAAAAGATCAGCTTCCACTCATGTCAAGAACTCAGCCAAGAACAAGAATCTGAGGCTGTCAGGGGCACAGACTCACCCAAATTAATTTTTTCCAGTCCAGTTTCTGAGAGTCTTTGCTTAGTTGACCATTCTTAACTTTCAGGGTACACAATGTCAAGTGTCTAGGTGTTATAAGAACATCATATTTTATATTTATCATTCTTCTTAAGTTGAAGGAACATTAATAATGATGTTTCCATGATGTGTTTGTCTGACTGGGAACACAGTGTGTGCCACATTGTAATAACATTTTGTACACAATAAACTTTACAGAACCTGTTGAACACAGAATGCAATGTTCAGATAATGTTCGCTGTTGATTGAATACAACATTTGCAACAACTAAGACACAGACAAAACAAAAGAAACTAAAATACCCAGTGGATATATATGTACATATCTTACAGAAGAATCACAACATATCTGTTTTTAATGTACTTTTTTACAAAATATCATTATTTAAAAGAACCAACATAAATAAAAACTGAAGAAAAACTCTTTCAACTAGATACAAAGCAGACGGGGAAAAAAAATCATTATGTTAATATTACTGTTTAGAAGTAAAACTTACTTAATAGCAGTCTGCCTTAATGAGTGCACAGTGTAAGATATTTGTGAAGCACTGGCTCTTCTTCCAGACAGCATTATGCACAGCGCCATTTACCTTCAGGGACATGGAGGAAATGGATTAATAAACTGACCTTAATGTGCTGTTGCTTTCTTTCTTCAGGGGATTCTCCACGAACACAGGGAAGAGTAGGGAGACAAATCCAACAACGGCAATATGTTGTCTGGCAAAAGGAACACGGTAGATTTAAGCAGCTCGGTCATGGCTGTTTTATGCAGGGTAATTAGGCGTCAAAGTAGCTACTAAGCTGGAAATGTCTTCCCTTAAAATACATTGCTACTGAAAGAAGAGTGAGAACAGGTTTCCTCCCATTATGCAATAACATATAACAGACAGCTGACAAGGGTTGAATCGGTGCTACTTGCCATCCAGGGTCAGGTCTCTCCCACACGTTCGAGCGCATTAAACCCATTGCGCTGGACTTCCATCTTCAAAAGGGTTACAGTTTATTCACAGCAGCGCAGCGATGACAGCATCATGGACATTACCAGCTAAATAAATGGTGTGATAGCGAGTCTGCGCGATATAATTTGACTGATAAAGCTGCAGTACTTCACCCTTAAATGTCTGTGATGGCTCATGTCTTACATGTTACTTAATAATTTAGGAATTATTTGGCGTTGAGAATTTAAATTGCATCTTGTTGCAGAGATCCATGGATTATCAGGAAAATGATCACATTTGCAAAACCGCTCTTAGCTCCACAGCATTAAATAGAGGAGCTACATACAGCAGATCCACAGCTTTCGAATGGCCTCACTGGTCATATGTCTGTGATGAGATACATATATAATGTTTTTTATTTTGTATGTGTGTGTGTGTGTGTGTGTATGTGTGTATGTGTGTGTGTGTATGTATGTATGTGTATGTGTGTATGTATGTATGTGTATGTGTGTGTGTGTGTGTGTATATGTATGTATGTATGTATGTGTATGTGTATGCATGTATGTATGTATGTATGTATGTATGTATGTGTGTATGTATGTATGTGTGTGTGTGTGTGTGTCTATGCATGTATGTATGTATGTATGTATGTATGTATGTGTGTGTATGTATGTATGTGTGTATGTGTGTGTGTGTGTGTGTATGCATGTGTGTATGTGTGTGTGTGTGTGTGCATGTATG
>JAOVVF010000004.1:17598154-17612173 GCA_028565595.1 Duopalatinus emarginatus
TGTGTGTGTGTGTGTGTGTGTGTGTGTGTGTGTGAGAGAGAGAGAGAGAGAGAGAGAGAGAGAGAGAGAGAGAGATAGGGGAGTTTTTGCAAATCAGCTTGGATTTACTCTTTGACTCTGTTTGGAATCCACTGTTTTCTCCATCACGGTCCAGGCTGCATTTTTCTCTGGGTGCATCATCAGAAGCAATAATCAGACAACTGTGCTCTTATTTATTTTTTTCAGTTTAACAAAAACTGCCTCTTCTAATTACACAACAAATCCAGAGGGATTTCCTCCAGAGATCGTAATCAGATAATGACAGTGGAAGAACTTGTGTGTTTATTCACCACTGATTAATCAGGGACCTTTAATTGCTGCATCTTTTTTTCCGTCAGTGTGTATTCAACCACAAATGAAAATGAAACATGTCGGGACAAAAACATGGCAGTGATGAGATCATGGCAAAATTGAGTGACAGGAGAATGACAAAGGATTAAGATAATAATAATAATAATAATAATAATAAATAATTAAATAAATAAATAATAATAATAAATTATTCTTATTTCATGTAATACTGTTGTGGTTGGAAATCTGACCATGAAGTATCATTATTACTGTTCCATTTCCTTTAGTACAATGAATCTTTTTGTATTGTGACTCCTCCAAAAACTGATCAGGTCTTACAACTTACCCACTTTCTCGACATGTCCATCTTCCCTCGAGCATTAATCACACCACAGAACGGAAAGCAGAAGCTAAGATGTTTATAAGTAAAAATAAATAAATAAATGAATGAATAAACAAATTAATGCACACACTCTATGTATGTGTCAGCCATTTAGATCTTACATGGGCCACAGGCAGGTTTATGAACATGAACTGTCTTCTTTTAAGATTTTGACTGGTTTGGAAGTTTCTAAATTTCATTCTATACTTCTGTAAAAATATTAATAATTGTAGTATACACTAATCAGCCATAACATTAAATCCAATAAACTGTCAAAAAAGCTCCAAACCTCTGATCGAGGAATGGACTCCACAAGACCTCTGAAGGTGTGCTGTGGTATCTGGCCCCAAGATTTAAGCAACAAGCCCTTCTGTGGTTCTTCTGTCAGATCAGACCAGATGGTCTATAGCCTTCAACCCCCCATGTGCATCCAGTGAGCCTTGGGCACCCATGACCTTGGTCCTGGGTCACTGGTTGTCCTTCTTTGGACCACTTTTGTTAGGTATTAACCACCAGAGGTGGACGAAGTACACAAACTATGTGCTTGAGTTAAAGTCAAGATACTTCAGTAAAAGTAGAGGTCCTCCCTTTAGACCTTTGCTTGAGTAACAGTACAAAAGTGTTTGTCTAGTCATGCTCTGATCCGCCTTGTCCATCAGGGTTGCGGTTTTGTCTGGAGCCCACCCAGAATCACTGTCGCAAGGCAGGAATACCCCCTGGACAGGGCACCAATCCATTACAGGGTACCACACACATACACACCCATTCACTCACATGCTCACACCTAGGGCTATTTAGGACATCCAATTCGCCTACCATGTGTGTTTTTCTGGATGTGAGAGGAAACCGGAGTACCCACATTCACCAGTGGAGAACAGACCAAAATCCTCACAGACAGAGACCAGAGCGAGGCTCGAACCCACAACAGATCCCTTTAGTTCCAAGTGTAAATTAAATAATAACTTACTTTAAATACAGGTTCACAAATGAGTTTTCACATGACAGACTGTATATGTGTGTACATGTTTCAAGATTGTTGTCATGCATTTGCCCAGAAAGTCAGGAAAAGAAATGCTGTAATCATTGGGCGTCGCCATTATTTAATCTGAGGGGGACGTGTCCCCTTCACACCCCCCCCCCACACACACACACACATTTAACATAAAACATTAGTTCACCCAGCGCTGTTTCTGTTGCTTTACAAAAAAATCTATTGATAGGAGAAAAGACATAACATTGAAGTCCACTCTGGGTTTTCCGCATGTGTGAATCTGAATTGAATCTTTAGTACAGAGACAGTAAAGGTGCATGCGAGAGGTCTGCACTAGGATTGGTTCCCCGCGGGACCTGGCGCAAATCTCGCGGGAACAGGCGGTTTGTACTTATCTGCGGGCGGGAATGGGTAACTAAAACAAATACTGCGGGATTATAGACTATAGCCTTAAGGTAATTCCAAATAAATAAAATACAGAGAATGAGAACAGAATATGAAACTGCCTTTATTTCATTTAAAAACTACATGAAAATAACGAAATAGGAGCGCTATTCCCAACAAGTGCGTCAAAATCTGCAGGCCAGGAAAACGAAACAAACCCCAAGAATCTCGTTATTAGTATCCTATATTAGGTTTAACGCTTTGCCTTATTTACTGTAAGTAACAGCAGGCTGTTCTTGGTTGATGATCAGTTGTTTGCAATATTTCCTCCCAGACACAATGGACATAAGGAAATTTTTTTCCAGAGGAAATGTTAGTGTAGTTAGCGGCCTAATTAATGTTAGGAGATCTATCAGCTAGCTTAATGATAGCTATTATTTAAATCTGCAAGATTTAAATGCAAAATGCAAGAAAAGGCATCTCATCTCATCTCATCTCATCCATGTGTCCCCCACCCCCCTACATTAAAAATGCTTCTGACGCCAATGGTTATATCAGTTCACTAATGCTGTGTGACGTGTCATCAGGGCCAGCTCCAGGGCAAGTACAGTGAAGGGGCATTAGAAATGCTCACAGGGGTAGGAATTATTCGAGTGAAGCATATTTTGCCACATGTCTTGTTTACTCAAACTGAACATGCCCAATCTGATTGGTTCTACAAGGTGGTGCTAAAGTACAGTCAGTAAGAGGAGGAACGTCTGGCTGAAGACCTCCACTGTGAGACGTGCAGCAGGTTGGGACTCGGCTCAGGTGTGGGGACAGAAATGACGCACACACACACACACACACACACACACACACACACACACACGGTAGTCATGTCCTGCTCCTCATGAGTAAAGTCTGGTCAGATCGCTTCGGTGGCATGTTTAATCCTGTCTTTTATTAACTGAAGTAACAGTGCAGGAAATCAAAACAGACACTGATGTGAGATACAGCTAGACGTTTATATTTAATAAAGACAGTTTTAATAAATGAATCATTAGCTGATTTATGTGAAAGTTATTGTACTGTTAAATTAAACAAAGCAAATGTTGGCTACGATTAATTACATTAAAATGAACTAAACACACTGTATTACCCCAAACTCTCAACTCTTATATTCTATTAATAATGATTTGACTCATATTCTGATTTATTCCCACTTCTAACATAACAGTTCTTTTCACTTTCACTTTCACTTTCACTTTCAAATACTGCTAATCGTACTAATAATAATTGATTACACAGGTTACTAACACATCAAGCTGTTGTTCACATTAATTAGTAAAACACTCATTTATTAATCATGCTAACTGATTCCACATCCGGCTGGAGGCCATACGTCATTTCTGTTCCCACATATATGACACAGTGAGCGCACAAACAAGTTCAGCGTTAATGACGTCATTCTCATGATAAACGCGATACAGTACACGTGTAAATAAAGTACAAATACAAACACTACGTTTGTAAAAAAAAAAAAAAAACGGCCACAAATGAGTTACTTTAGCTTACCTTAATGTGAGGTTGCTTCATTATGTGTTGATGTCCTGTATATTGCCTTTAATCAGCAGTTTTCCGATGTCCACGCGCTTCAATCTGTTATTCAGCGCCATTAGTTACCGTGACGATTCACTCTGATCACGTGGTCTAATTAAGAGGCCCCGCCCACTATAGCAATTGAGTCGGCCAGGTGGTTTTATTTACTAAGTGTGATTAATAAACATCAACATTAAATTAGCATGAACATGTCATGAAACTGGCACAGTTATATACAGTACGTGTGTGTGTGTGTGTGTGTGTGTGTGTGTGTGTGTGTGTTCATACTGTCTACAATCTTAAAAAAAAAAAAAAAAAAAAATCATTTTATGGTGTTACACATCCTTTGTATGATCCTGATCTTCATCATCTGTTTTGTTCCCCTTAAAGAAGCCCTAGGAGGATGAAGATTCACATCCGATGAAGATGAAGAGGTGAGGTCAGGGGTGCATTTGTGGCTCGCGGCTCAGCCTAAAACATTTTTAATGAGGGAATAGGAAATCAGAGCTAATTTTTGACTCGTCCTCGTATTTATAATTAGTAGAGCTAAATGCTGTGTGTTGGGTTTTTAGAGCTGTACTTTTTAAACTTTAAGTTTAAAAAAAAATAAACGGACTGAGAGGCAGTGACTTGTTTACTTTTTAGAGCTCATTAAAAGATGTTGGCTGAATATTACACTGTAAGTCAGTATCTTTGTTTACATTACACTTTTCATCTGATGTTGTGACAGTAATAGTAGTACAGATTATTCTGGAGCTTTTTTCCCTCTACGTTAATAAGAATGAATCCATTTTGTGCATTTAAATGGCTGCATAATTAATGTTGTCTAAATACCTTTTCCATATACACTTTTTTTTATTGTCAACATAGTATACATTGTTCAAGTATATGCAAAATATATATAAGTGTTGGTTTTTATTGTAACTTAATGTTTTAAATGTAACTCATGTCTGTGATTGTTAAGTAGTTTATAATAAATCATTTAGTTTGGGAGTAGCAGTGATTTTTGTCTGGTTATGCATGTGTAGAATGAGGATCTAACGAAAAAGAATAGCAGCCTATTTTTTTTTTAATGAACTATGAACATGAACTAGATCATTTTCATTAGTATGAACTCATCTTTGAACTAGTTCATTTTTAGTGAGAACTGGCGTATATAAGGAGGGTGCCTGAGTGGCGCCATAGGTTGTGTGTGCAACACAGCTTTAGGAAAAAGGGGTTATGTGTTCTGGTCTCGGTCTGTAAGGAGTTTGGTGTGTTCTCCATGTGTCCATGTAGGTTTTTGCCGAGTTCTCTGGTTTCCTCCCACCTTCTGAAAAACATACATGGTAGGTGAATTGGATATTCAAATTTGCCCCTAGATGTGACTGAATGTGTGTGTGTTGGGTACCCTAAATTTGCACCCTGTCCAGGGGGTGTTCCTGTCTTGCGCCCAATGAATCCAGGTGGGACAGGAGTTATTTTGAACAGCATCTTATTATGTTAATCGCCATCAAATTTTTCTATAACAGCACCTCTGACAGTAGTGCTGGCTATAATACAAAATCACAGGTTTATATCATTGTGCTTTGGTACCATACTGTTTCACTCAAGTCCTCAAAATAGAACTCAAAGTCCTCAGAATGGAACAGTTTGTGTTTTATTATTAAAGATAATAGAGGAAATGGAGGCTGACGAGGGAACAAGTGTTTATAGTCACTTTCACCTAAGTGATAACAGGAACTTATCCAAGATCATCTCATGAATGTCCTACAACATTAAATGTAACTATAAATGGTTAAAAAGCAGGGCATGTCCAGTTTGGCTATATTACTGTATCACTGTGTTATCACACCTCAGATTCTCTAATGAATCATTTTAAATGACTCTGCTGTTACTGCTACAGGTAAACAGGGATAACTAAAGCATTGCCAAAACATTGTGAGCCTCTCTTCATTAAAATGCAGTCCAGCTCAGCACCAGGACACAATGTGCAGAAAATAAACTAAAACAAGCTGCCACTCGGGGCCACTTTGTCCTATCACGCAGTACAGCATTTATTGAAATAAATTTGAATTAAGAACATTCATTCCCCATTCCCCCCTGAGGATACACCAGTTCCGTTTTGTTTGGGTTGAGGTGCTTGCTAATACTACAGGAAGAGCAGCTCAGAAAGATGCAGTGCTTGGTTTTATATCCATTGGGGGAATCATGTTTTAGTGAGCACACCTTTACTGGGAATTGGCTTCTAGTGAGGTGAGAGAGAGAAAAATAGAGGATTAATAAAAATGTCACAAACGTTCACTTTCATGTGTGGAGGTGTCAAACCGTCTAAATGTCAGTATACAGTTTATACAGAACAGATATTATTAGTTAGGAAATGACTGTTCATTGTTGTGGCTTGTTTTAAATAAAAACTGCACTATAAAATCTGGACTTTTGATACCATTGACTATTTATCCATGCTCAGGGAAGATTTTTACCATAGCTCTCCTGATAGGAATACAGCTACTTCTGTTGAGTACTGTTCGATTTTTATGTTTTTGCTCTAATGCACACTAAACCTCGGTTTGATTGAAGTAAGTAAATAAAGGGTCTGAACTGTAAATTGAACAAAGACAATGTGGCCTATTGTAAAATAAAACGTGCACATTTGAGCTTTCAAGCATTCAACATGTCAGCATTCAAGCAGTGTCGCTTTATATTAATGAGGCATTCACATTTGATCTGGCACAAACAAAAAAACAAAAAAAAAAAACCCTGAACATTGCAATGTTTTACAGTCTAATTATACACCACTGTAAGAAAAAACTGCTCTAAGACTATCACAGCAAGCAGGTTATGACCTACAGCTTGGGGTTGTACAGATTAATTTACGAGTCAAATTATATATTCAGTAGTCACAGCTATGGGGGCAAGCTTTAAAACTCATGAGATTTTGGAGATTTTATAGACAAGTGTTCGAATCAACGTGACTCTCCTGCTTATGTCACTGCTGCTCTGATCACAACTCAGCTACTTCCCAACAACCTCAGTGATCCCCATTGTTTCCCCACTATTCCCCAACTATTCACTGTTACACATTGTTTCCCCAACAATCAATCACTGATCACCATTGTTTCCCCACCAACTATTCACTGATCCCCATTGTTTCCCCAACAATCAATCACTGATCCCCATTGTTTCCCCTCTATTCCTCAACTACTCACTGGACCTCATTGTTTCCCCAACAATCAATCACTGATCCCCTTTGTTTCCCCACTATTCCTCAACTATTCACTAATCCTCATTGTTTCCCCACTATTCCTCAACTATTCACTGATCCTCATGGTTTCACTGATCACCATTGTTTCCCCAACAACTATTCACTGATCCCCATTGTTTCCCCACCAACTATTCACTGATCCCCATTGTTTCCCCACCAACTATTCACTGATCCCCATTGTTTCCCCAACAATCAATCACTGATCACCATTGTTTCCCCAACAATTAATGACTGGTCACCATTTTTTCCCCTACAACAACTGATCCCCATTGTTTCTCTGTTCACCACAGTTTTGATCTTTTTGATTTAGCACTTATATTTTATTTCTTTTATTTTCTATCTATCTATGAAGCACTTTCAGTTGCCATGTCTATGAAATGTGCTATACAAATAAACTTGTTTGCTCTGCCTACAAATCTCTAAACACCACTTTCCCCCCAAAACTAATCACTGATCACAACTGCTTCTTAACAACCATATTAATCACCACAGTTACCTTATCAACCAATCACTGTAGAAAGTCAGTTGATAGTTAGTTGTGACATAACCTGAGGCTTCTTTTTTATAATCTTTATTATATTCTATTTTGGTAAAACTCAGAAAAAGTTTCATTCTTCATGTAACATTTTTTGATATGTAAACAAGCATGATGATTCAATTAATATGCAAATGAGCTTTTGACATAATCCGTTGGCTTCTATGGGTTTTAAGCATCCATTAGCTACTTTGCTCTGATAGACAGACTACAGAGAATGCAGGGAATATTTCAGCTGATTCTACACTCTACTGATCCCATTTTCCCTTGCAGTTATTTTTTCTTTGTACCTGCACATATGTATTTTCTTGTGAACATCCTGTTTATAAAACTATAAACAAATAAGCAATTTAAACCATTTGACCCTGACCAGAATAAAGCACTAACTAATATGAGAAAAGAATGAATCAGGGAGTCCAGATTTATACCAGACACATAGAGACATACAAAAACATTCATTATTTAATGGCTTTCATCTCATAAGGTTTACATCTAATCCAGACTCCCGTCTGTGTGTCACGCTCGCATGACGTCTTTGTTGGGCCCCGCAGGATCCCATTTTCTAAAGGCACATGTCTAAGTTCAGTGTTCTATGTTTAAGTAGTATACAGTTTTAAAATAGTGTGAAATAATACTGAGGTTTATTATTTTGTACATAAATTCAGCTGATTTATTTATTGTCGTTATCTTAAAAACAAGTGAAGCTGGAAATGTCATTGTCAGATGTATAGTACACAATTCTTGCAGCAATAATACAGTCTTAAATATGTTTTTTTTTAAATTACAATCTTAAATAGAAAAACTAACATATGTATAAAACCTCCCAGTTGGAATTTCAGCTCAGGGATAATTCAGGTTCAAATAAGAAACATACACTGAAGTGGCAGACAAACTGGTACATATGAGTGTATCATACATCATCTGTTTTGAGTCATCAAACAAATCTGGGATGTCACGTAACACGCTGTGGTACACAGAAATCCGACACTTCGGAATACTGGAAATAAGGGGTTCATTGTCTACAAAATATTTCCACAAGCTCCTGGAGTCCATGCCCCGTGGGGGACCTAACAAATAGTAGACTAGTGTACCAGTTTTTCTGGTACTTCAGTGTATATTGCTTTAACTATGGAAGAAATGATGGACATGGACATGATTATTTTTTAAATTCAGCTCAAGAGAAATTCCAGTTTAAATAAGCAACAAACACTATAATGCTCTGAATAAGTGCATGCAGTTTTTAATATGCATCCCAGCACCAATTACTTGTGAAAACCTGCATTAGGCAATACACATAACCAAGACGTTCAGCCACAAATTAATTTCTTACAAGAAAGATTTTGTTGGACTTTTTGTGCTTTATTAAAGCTAAACCTGGGACCAGAGGATATTACATTTGTAAGGAAGAGTTGCACCCATATGATGAGTTGCAGAGAAATAATATAGATGACACATAGAAGTATTAAATTCAAATCACACAGTGACCTGTCATGAATGGAGATTTGTCAGAGGAGATATTGCCCATGTAAGCTATGACACTTTGTTATTGCTGGTTATGACTGGGCTCATTTATTAAAGAACGAGTTCATGGAAAACTAAATGAAGGAGAAATAAGTATGGTGTTTACATTGATTTTACCAGCACAAACATCCACATTGGTAGGCAGATGAATATTTGAAACTGATCTAATGTGACTTAAATCCCAATCCAAACACAGCCAACAGCTCCTGAGGCATTATGGACCAAAGCTGTATGATAATTTCTGTCCAAGCATTCACCTGGAATCTTAATGAGAATCAACAATTCATCAGAGACACATATTATATTTATTGCGGCTTCTTTCCATCACCTTACATTCACATTATCAGCCAAGCAACACAATCAGTGCTCACTTGCATTCAAGGTTAAAACATGTCCCACACCTGATCAATGAACGAAGCTGGCTCAATGAGATTTTTCACTCCTGTTTGTTTTAAAATAAGACAGAATCATGCCAGTGTGCAGGATATGAGAGAAAGCACCGTCTATTCTCCCTCTGCTGCTTGATCTGTACCTGTCAAACAAGCTTTAGAGTTTAGGGTTATAGGAGGACAGAGCAATGTGACAGACATGACAGAGTGTGATGGAAGGAAAACCACAGATGGATCCAAGCAAGAGTGTTTCGGGTCAATGGACAGGAGACATGGATGACACTGTGAGGTGGTGATATATTTTTTTTTAATCAAACGCTTCACAGAGGTTTCCAGCTTGTTGAAAGAAAAGCGATATAGCCAAGTGTTGAGTGCAAGCAGATTTCTCATCATTTCTCAGTTAGCCTCTATGATATGCTAGGAATAACACATGTGCTGTTAGAGAAAACTAATCAGCGTCCTAACGATGGGATGGGGGACTATCCAAGTTTCTATTGAAAATACTATTTCCACCTTAAAGTCGACTATTTTTTTTTAAATAAGAGCACATCTCAACTGCTTTATTCCACTTTTACAGCAGCAATTTAACAATAAGATTTATTTATTTATTTATTAAAGGATGACACATTTTTTAAAAACCCTTTTATAGCTACATTCAGTGCTGCGGAAAGTCCACAAATCATTCTAAATAATGTTGCTAGGTCTAAACCAGCGTCCATTTGATCTCTCTTAAAATCAATAATAAAACTTTAGCAGATCAACAATTACATTTTTTATGAATCCATGTATGTGGCATGTCCTGGTCTCTATACTGTTAATATAGATTAAAACACACTGTAGTTAGCCCTACTGTGTAAAGCATGCTGCTATAAAGAATCTTCATCAAAACCTTCTGACCAATCAGAAGCATTAATTCAACAGCACTGTTGTATAATGATGTTTTAAACAGGAGTGGGTGTGAAGTGACTTTTAACCATGTTTCATTTGCCTATGTCCCTGTAATACAGTGAAAAAATTCTTTCAGTGGCTATTGAATGTATTGCAAACAGCCTTGAAGACCAGTTGAAAAGAGCTTGCAGCACTCTGCGATAGTTGTCAAAATAAAGGAAACTAATTAAGTTGTAGTAACACTTCTCCTTTTCCATGGACACACACAGACACAGCTTTTGATGTCATGGATTACTGAATAAAAACCATGATATAATAGCCAAAAATTCACATTTATTTATTGTTAAACAAGTGTTGAACTTTACATTATTTGTATGGGCTCCTTACTAACATGTTAATGCAAAGAATGAACCAGTGCTGTAATGTATTCACAAAAGAGTTCAAAAGTATCACTGAGAATAATTTAATAAATAAATATCGGAAATCTATTTTCGAAAAATGAGTCTGGAAAGGCTCGTGTTTGGCTGTGGACTTGAGTGACTTTCATGCCTGTACAGATTCTTTGAGAATCTTTTAAACAAAGGCAAGAAAAATCCTAATTTCCCCCTAAAGCCCGATGCTTTGGTGCAGCAAACTCATTTTCCTGAACAAGATAGAATTTGATGTCAGCAACCTCTCTAAGCTCTGTGTCCACTCATTTCAGTTTAATCCTCCTCCAAACACACCATAATGAATAAACTGTAAGAACAAACCATTGTCTTATAACATGTGCAATCTTTCTCCCCACACAATAGTCTCTTCTGGATGTCTTAATTAAAGTCTTAATTAAAATGTTTCCTTCTTATAGTTAAGGTTGCTTTTTTTTTTATTATGCACCTGAAATACAAAATATATATTTTTATGCCATTATCCTAAATGGTTTTACTGTACAACCAAAAAAAGATAAGGCCTGGGGTTTGATTGCTAGTGGTTATACAGCACAATCTGATCTGGATTGTAAGGATGGGGCCGTAGATCCAGACTACTGAATTTCTTAAATAAACAGTCCCATTAAGATTATCTTAGTACACATCTCTGCTTACGTGCTGGAGACTCCATTTTTGTATATAATACAAAACTGGATTTGAAATATGTGACCCTATGTACAACCTCTGACAAACATTGTACGAGCTGAAACAGGAAATACTATTATTTGGTATGTTTTTTTTTTCTTTTTTTATGTGAAATCATTCCATTGTTCTGAGTCAGTCAACATCGGCAACGCTAAGACTTCGCTTGTCCATCAGATTCCATGGCTGATTGTTTTTTTTCAGTCACATTGGCGCTGATTGAGTACGAGAGGAATCACACTGCAGCCACACTGGTCTACTCGTCTTTGGGGATGTTGGTGAGACAGAGGGGAGCTATGTTTCGGAAGAGGAAAGTAGTGAAAGACGAAGAGAGATAACGTAAACCTCCCCTAGTACCCATTGTCCTTGTGGCAACTGGTGCAGATTGTTTTGCAGGAAAAAGAAAAGAAAAAAAAAGAAGAAAAGAACATATTAAAGGCTTGTGATGAGCTGCATCTGTCCTTCCCGTACGTCCACCTCTGGCTCGCCCTCCTCTTTAGGGGACTGGGGGATGGGGATTATATAACCGTCACTGCTTCCCCTGCTCATCTGATAGCAGCTGTGTAGCTGTTCGCCCGCCCCTAAATCGGGCATGCTCTTGTAGTAGGCGTCCTCGTCCTCGCTGTGCTTGGAGGGCGAGAGTTGCTCTGTCTGGAGGCTGCTCTCGGTTAAGGGCGAGTCTCTCAGGTTCAGCTCTCTGGCGTACAGGGAGTCTGTCGTGGGTGGCTGCAGACTGTGTTTTGTAGCTGTGGGCTCGGTTCTCACTCTCTCCTGAGTGTAATACAGGAGCGAGTGAGTCCGCTGGGGGATGAGAGGGGCGTCCAGGTGGTGCTGGTGGTGGTGCTGATGGTGCAAGCTCAGACTCCCCACCAGTAAATGGCTGCTCTCAGTGTCCACGGGCACCAGTGATGTCGTTTCGGCTACAGTGGTTTCACCTTTGCTACTAGTCCCTCCCCCGGCTGCGTTTCTAGTGGAGATATGAGGCTCGTGCCGCTGTTTTTTGGCGAATGTCCTCAGGTTGCTCTGTACCAGGTCTGAGATAATCATCTTCTCAAAGGCGGCTTCATCTAGGCCGATGCCACCATTGCCGTAGTCCCCATTCCGAAGCGAGTAGCTATTATTGAAGTTACCATTTAGCGGTAGAGTATCCATTGCACTTGTTTCCCTGGCATTGTTCATTGAGTGTCCTACAACAACAGAACATGTGAGGGGGGGTGTACATTAGTCACTACTGGCCCTGTAACGATAGAAAAGGTTGAAAAAATATATAATGAATGTTGTTTAGGACTGGCTTTAGATTTCAAGCATGACACTTAAATCTAAAGCATCTATAATGATGCTAGATGATAATTAAGACATCCTAAACAACGTAAAAAAAAAACAGCACAAACATCACAAACACATTTTAAAGGACACTGCCAAAGTGGAGCCACAGATGGGCAAGTTAGAATATTAACATAATTCATCAGTCTTCCAGCTTATTTTGGGAGGGGGAGTGAGAAAGGGAGTTGTGCGGGGAGGTGGGAGGATATGAGAAAAGGGAAATGAAAAAAGCACATGGCCAAAAAAAGGGAACAAAAAGAAGAAAAACACAGACAGTCTCTCACTATGAAGAAGCCAGCAAGCAACCATCCAACAGCACGACAGACAGGCAAGTGGAAATGACTAACTTTAGACAACTCACATCATGTCTGTCTGTTCAGGCTATCTGGCCTAAGAGTAGCTGATGGACAAAAAAGAAAAAAAACGAAAAAAAAAACGAACAAACAAACAAACAAAAAAAAAACACAAACAAATGAATTTATTGTAAAACATGATGTAATCACTGACAAAATAATCATGAGCAAGGGTTCAGCAAATTAAATCCGATAGACAATTAAAGACTTCTCTCCTCATTAACTGTTACCATTCAGTTTGTTTTCGTGAGCTGGGCCGTTAAGTCTGCAGCTAATTGAGTGGGTATGTGAATGTTGTTGCCTTGGGCAGGTAAAAGGTCGATGTGAAAGCTACAGCTCCGTGCTCTTCTCCCAGCTTGCAGTGACAGATTTGAAATTTTCTCACCCCTTTTCTGTTTTTTAACGTTAAAAAGACTACAATGGGTCAGCAGTTATTGGCGTCTCCTCAGATGGAGGTCTTGGAAATAAAAAAAAGTGAATAAAAGGATGAAGCAGACAAAGAGACGAACATTTGTAATGCCTAGCAGGGGTTTGGGATCGAGAGAATGGGGAAGAAAAGGAAACATTCTGCTAAAGCTTACAAATATGTTATGTGTGAAAACGATTTGAACTAAGTGTTTTATTGTGACGTGGCTCCTCACTGATAACCGCCAAAAAATCATTAGCATGTAGAAAAGCTGATAATAAATGGAAATGGAATGAAGAATTACAGAAACTAAATTATAGCAGCTGCTATAGAAGAGTAAATCTTTTTTTTTTTTTTTTTAACCACAGATATCCTGATTTAAATTAATATGAGTGATCCAGATATTATATCATCCATTTGGGATTTGCAAACAATAATTTAATGAGGAGTGAAGACAGAGTACTGCATCTCGATGTCTTAATTCTAATTATGGACAGAAAAGTGGACAGAAAACATTTAATGTAGTCATTTTATGACATAAAATGTCATTATCTGGGTGGAGTGTGTTGCAAGTGTGACCTGG
>JAOVVF010000004.1:17614262-17624315 GCA_028565595.1 Duopalatinus emarginatus
ATAATTTTTTTAATTAATGTGTGTATATATATATATATATATGTATATTTTCTAAATAAAAGTTTTTAAATGTAAAAATGTACTTTTGACTTTTTATTCCAAATCATGACTAGCTAGGATATTTAATGTTTAATATTACTCAGTGTTACACCCATGATGTCCTCAATCAACCTGAATACTTTTCATTGCTCCTTTTTAACATTTGACCTTTACTGATCAACAATTTATCGTTTCTCATGTAATGTATTTAACTCTATTGTATCACTCATTAATCCTATCCTACTGTATTAGTCATAGGTGTTATTAAAACACTTCAACAGGTGTTTGATGTATTAGCTCATGTTAAATTTAAGCACATCCTGTGCCATAAAGTCAGAGGTGTTATAATCTGTTATCACTAATGTCATATGGTGTACATCTGTAACATCAATGACACTGTGACACCAATGACTTTTCACACGCTGTGTCCTGTGGTTAAATGTAAACTGCGTTGATGATAAACCTGACATAACTTCCATATCTGTCATGTCATGATGTCCGGTACCACAGGCACATATAGAGTCATTTATGACACACATTTTACACTTAGATTTCTTGTTACAAACATAATTAATCTATTACTTGCATGTTATACGTATTGCCTACCTTTTCTTTGCATCTCTGGTTCATGTTCTTATTAATATAGGCTGTTTATAATAATAATAATAATAATAATAATAATAATAATAATAATAATAATTATTATTATTATAGATATTTGAACTATTATATTAATGAACTGTTTTCTCCTCTACGCTATACAGTCCAGATAATGACCATATTTCAGCTTTTAAAGATTTCTGAACCACTTGCTCACTGAATATAGATGGTCTGAGGCTAAACCAGTGATTGTGCCTTTTTAGAAAAAAATCATGCTGAAAAAAAATTTACATTTGATAGGCAAAGTTAAGTTTTACTCCCATACTTGTCTCTCTGTAGGTCGCTAGAGGCATGCAGCAAGAGGGGAAAAAGCAGAGCAAATAGATATTAAGGTTTCACATCAATTTCCAAAATGTCACAGCACTTGAATGTCACACCCTGGGGCACGTTTGTAAATCACAGTCACATATGCTTTAATTGTGTTTTGGGCTGAAGTTGGTGAAATGGACACCAATCAATTTTAACTTGATTATGCATAATTAACTTTAATTCTAAATGAATAAATGGGGAGAAAAAGCAGAAGGTATCCGTTTCACTCAACAAAATGTGAGGGTAAGTTTCAGCTTGCTTCATGATATTCACCTTTTTATGCACTGAAATACAACAAAACCTATCACACAATCAGGAATCCATATCAATAATTGTAGAGGAATAAAGTGAACTGTGAAAGAAATATATAGTGTTACTTTATAGTATGCACTCTCTCTAATAGAATAAACGGCAAGTCTTAAAATGAGAAATTGTACACAGTATATCAAAGATGATACTGAAATGTTTCCAGGGTAGTAAACATTCCAGTTCTGTCTATAGAACATTTTCATACATGCCATCCATCTGCATATATAAAACAGACAGAGAGAAAGAGAGAGAGAGAGAAAGAGAGAGAGAGACTACAGTGCACCAGCACAGGCATCAGTGTACAGTAGAGAAATGCAGTGGTTTAGTAAGCGCACCTGGAGAGTTAAAGACAGGAGCCGTAGGAGTGTTACATACAACCGTTTCGGCCAGTAAGGTATTATACGGGTTGTTAGTGCCTTGGGGTCGTAGAAGAGGGTTTGTTAGTAGATAATTGGACGTCATTCCTGGATCACCAACACAAGACAGAAGAGAAGACAGAAGTTCAGAGCACATGTACAAAGATATAAGCTCTAAAAGCTGTCTTAGACATGCATAATAATTCATTTCTTATGATATTTAGAAAAATCTATGATTTATTTACTTGTTCTGATGATAGGGTAATTATTACTGTACTGTTCGGTATACGAAACATTAGTAGCCGTCATATTATCAATGTAATCTGTTATTACTACTGCAAGCCAGTTCAATTGTAAGGGGAAAAAGGATCTACCAGCGTTACAGGGTCCTGACACTTATATGGACAGATGATACCAATTGGTAAGCATCTCATTGTATGAGCGACTGTATTCATTTGGAATTTAATTTTCACTCATAAGACTGACAATTTAAAAAAAAGAGAAAAAAAAATAATCCTTTCTGAAATATTTGTTGTCTGAGTCAGTGAAAAGGAACAGAAGCATGAAGAGAGGAAAAGGATGTCAGCCTCTCCTGACTTAAGCATGCATGAAGGACTGCTTTAGCATTTTAGAGCAAGCCAAAGCGATGACTTGAGGAACACAACCTTACCACTCGGGTCAGCTAGAGTTGAACATCATCTTCTCATCATCATACATTTGTGCCCTGGCTAAATAATAAATGACAGTTTTTTTTCTAAGTCCTTCAAATAGCATCCACTAGGTCATTGTACATCTTGATTAATTGATGTGCCTGGGTGTGTGTTAGGAGCAAAGGAGCTTATGAACTTAAAATGTGCAGCAGGATGTGGCTTTTAGTTCAGAGACACACTGCTCACGACTACCTTCTTCTAGACCTAACAACATGCACAGATGGGTGACAAACTAAGGGGATATATAAATACAGTGGCTTAGTTATAGGGGCATCCAACTTTATAGGGCGGGTCAACCCAAATCGACACCCAGTTATTCTGACTGATCACGTCTATCCTGTCCTGATAGGCATGATCTCAAACAACCTCTCCTTATATCGTTTTTGCTTTAATTTCTCACCCATCTGAAGAGTTTAGTACTGCGAAACAAGAAATCATTTCCTGGCAAAGGAAAAATATTAACCTAACACCACTAGCTCTGAATTAATAAGGGACATATCGGTTCACAAAAAAAGCTCAAGAGACTAAAATGTTTCTAATGTAGCACCAATGGTTTCTGACTGACCTTGGTTGAGGGTTGACGTGCTGTTGATGTCCCCTGAGATAAAGGAGGATTCAGATTGCTTTCTTACAGTGTCGTTCCACATTCTTCTGATTCGACTCTGTTAGATTAACAAAGACAGCAATTAGGCGGTGACTCGCTTTTTTTTGCAGTAAGAGAAAGATCTCTCTCTCTCTCTCTCAACGAAATCATTTCAACCAACTTACCAGCATTATAACCTGAAATCCCAGAGGAGTTGTTTAACCAAATCACTCCCTTTTTCTATTACATATTTCCCAAATTACATAGAAAATGTTACGCAGGTACATAGAAAAGCAATCATCTGTCCAAATGCTTAGAAAATCAGTGCACTTCTTCCCTGCATGCCGTAGTAGAATCATCCCAGGTTACACATAATACGCATTTTATATTATCGTTTCAGCTTGCGATTCATAACCTTACTGTCAAGTCACTATGTACGTTATCTCTTCCCGAAACTGGGTCACCTCGGTTCTTCTAGGCGCAGTGTGCTGAGCTTACCTGAGTGCCGGAGGAGTAGCGAGCACTTGTCCTTGTTGTTGCTGTCTTTGTGGAACTGTGGGAGCTCTCACTTGGCAAGCTGCTGCAACAAGATGTGTGGCGGAGGCATTTGCTGTACTCTCGACGAACCTGCAATTCAAAAGCCATTTGTGTCCTTTGAGTTCCTGAACGTGCAACACTGTTAACAACTGAATAGTCTTTATAACCAATTTTATCAACCTGGGGCATTGTATAAAATATGTGCTTCAGATTGAATTTAGAAATACAGGCTGAATAGGCAACATAAGGTTTATATAAATTATAGTCTGTTTTTAATATTCAAACACAAGCGCTGTTATTAAATAAGCAGGTTGTATAGAAAATGAGTGACGCTCACTTTTTTCTGTAGCAGACAGTGGAAGATGAAGATGAACAAGCCCTGGCTGGTGTTGAAAATGGAAAAGAGATAGGCCAACACGACGGACTCGCTATTGATGAATAACAAACCGAAAGTCCAGGTAAGACCCAAAAGACAAAGCAAGGCAAACGCTCCAAGAACCCAGGACCTGCAAAAGCAAACACATAACACATAACTGTGAGTCTGCAGGGTGGCGGTGTGAAGTGTGAGGCTTTAAAATAGGCACTGATGATGGCTCGAAAGTAAGACATCTACTAAAACATTGAAAAAAAAGAGGGGAAAAACATACATGGTGCAATAAAGTTTTAAAAACAGGGCCATATCATTTGACCTGGGGCTGGGAGATATGAGAAATGTGAGGGAACAAAACCGAGATTTGAATAAACAAGAAATGAATAAATATGCAGATGTATCAATCTGGTTCTCAGTCATATATTAAGATATTTATAGTGTGGCAATTTGGTGTATGCCACACTACTACATGAAAAAAACAAGTCATTTTGAGCTGCATTTAGAAGAAGGAGAGAAGGAATATTGCACTTGAGGACTGCAATCATTTCAAATAGGTCCATTATACTTGAGGAGGCGTTGACAACACATCTTGGCTAGCTAAGGAACCAAAGAGATAGAGTTAGAGGAACTGAAACTGAAAAAAGGAGAAAATAGGAGTGGTGTGTGAAGATTCCCGGGAACCTTCAGACACCCCTGCTGACGGATAAGAGCACTGACAAACATGGAGGGCATTTTAAACTGAGGATGAGGGAGCTGGAAGGTCAGAGGAAGACTGACGAGAGTGGCAGAGTGATGAAGGGGAAACTACGAGGCTGAGAAAGAAACGTCTAGCTGACGGTCTTACTTGATAAATGGTTTATTATCTTCATAGCTAGAGAGCGTGGTAAGCAGGGAAGAGAGACAAAATCGGGTCAGACAGATCAGAGTCCAGTTTTTGTTTGAAAAAATGAAAAAAAAGCAAACTGTGAAGCTGGAAATTGTAAAGAGATGAGGCTGGCAGGGTCAGAGGAAAGATGATGATTGTTAACGTTCTGTATGTTAAGGTGATGAGGCTGGAAATTGTACTGAGCTGATTCACTTACGTAGAGTGAAATACTGTACAAATGTGGATCGTAGGCTTAAAGCGAGTCAGACAAAAAGCAGTACTGCAATAAAGATTTACAGCCATGTCGGGCCTTCTTATTTTACGGTTATACTTCCTGTTCCAACTAAACAGCAGACCAGAAACATATTTGATTTATTCAACGTGTAAATATGTGAACACAGCTATACAAACAATAGCGGATAAAACAGGTCGTTGCTAGAGAGGGGTCTAGTGAAATTTCATTGCAAATATGCCCGTATATATTTCTGCCATGAAAAATTTACAGTGGTGCTAACGTTTTATGAGTGGCCATCAGAGGTTGTGATATATGGTAAGAGCTTACCCAGGCAAATCGGTATTATAGTAGCCATCACAAACGCGATAATTACTGGTTCGGGTAAGAGAAGGGTGAGAGAGAGAGAGAGAGAGAGAGAGAGAGAGAGAGAAAGAAAGAAAGAAAGAAAGAAAGAAAGAAAGAAAGAAAAAAGGAAGGGAAGGGGGTAGGTGTGGAAAAATGGGAAGAGAAAAGAAAGGAGATGCCTCAGATTAGCTCTCTCCACATGCAGCATGCAAATAGTGCTTCCATATTGCCATGTACGCTACGATCCGTGGCCCTGCAAGCTCAAATCAAGAGTCCTGACAGGGTACGAACAAAATCATATTACACTGAGTAACATACATTTGACGAATCCGGAAAGTATTAATTTTGTTTCTTTTCTTCTTTTTTTTCCCCATTATTCCACTACAGTAAAGCCCTGTCAATCACTTTTGATGAAACTCAGCATTTTTTGAATGAAACACGGCAGGCAAATTGAAAATTAAGGCATGTTTAAATGTTATTACTGAACATTAAACTAAATAATACCCACACTTGCAGGACCATAATTCAGCCATGTTCTCTTTTTATTATTAAAATAGGATGTTATTTTCTAAATTAAACACATATTCTCTCTGCTGCACCCACCCACACAAACCCACACACACACAAACACACACATTCTACACATGGCTTCATTCTACATGTAGAGATCACCAAGGAGACTTCTGTAATCTCTATAAAACACTCAACTCTAACCATGACACATGGTGCATTTTTTTTTTTTTATCGTTTATACTTCGTTCAGTGATGTCATCCTTCAGTGTTGTTCAGTGATATAGCTGGCATTTCAAAACCATTTTTTTTTTCTTCTGTCCTTTCTAGTGTTTATTCTTTCACAACATACGGAACTACACAGAAAACGGTTTAAGGACTGAAGAAATATCAAAACTCGGAACAGCTTCACTTACTTTATGTTCTCCAACCTGCTGGAGTCTGGTTTCAATGAAGTAGAGTGCTTCACCATTTTGTACATTGTGATGACCAGGAAGATGAGATTAAGCTGTTGAAAAAGAGTTAATGCCTTTGTTAATAAATCAACGTACACACGAAAAAAAAGAAGAAAAAAAAAAAAAGACAGAACAATTTCATCTGTTGCATTCTCGGAAAACAGCCGGCTAAAAGTCTCTGCAGCCCGAGTGAAACTGGTGGAGCCAACTGCTGGGTGATTCTATATTGACAAGGATGTGAAAAATGAATCAAAATCCAGCACACTGCAAGATAAACACAAGCACTGTTAAGAGAAAAGCGAAAGCACTCGCCAACAGCAGACAAAAATTACTCAGGTATGTAAGTGGAGCCACACTTAAACATGTAAATGGATGAATAGCATGTGGCTGTACAGCTCACGCTCTTTTAAAAAAACACACATAGACAAAAACTGCTGAGGTCGTGAGATCTTTTTATAATGTGGCATGATATGTGCTGCGAACACTGAAAAAAAAAAGCATATTTATAGTGTCGCTCGTGAACAAATACCGCTAGCTGGTGTGAAATAAGCTTTGGCGTGGCAACCTGCTTTTTTCCGATGCCACACAATCTAATTGATTTGTGCACTGCCCTCGAACAGCAGAGGTAATCAATATACCTCCTCTCTCACATCAGCGGCTGTTACACAGGAGTCAGTGACAGGACACAGATGCCAATGAAAGAGTGAAGGAAGGGATAAGATGAGAACAACAACAACAAAAACAAAAACGTATCGGCCCTTTTGGCAGTTTGCCGCGATACCGGCATGACATTGTGTTTGTTGGTGGCACTGGCGTGACTCCAGTGTACTAAAATGCCCTTCATACACTCTCACACTGCCTGGAGTGGTGACATGGATCTGATGAGACAGGTGAAGAGGGAGTGTGTGTGGGGAGCAAAGCAAGCATACACTCTCGACCCCCTTGGCCAGCACACTACCAACTTACTTTCCCTGCTGCCCTCCCTGGGGCTTCCACTACCTTTGTGAGAGCTGTTCTTGACTTAGCTTCTCTCTCTCACTCTCTTTCTCTCTCTGTCTTTCTTTCATTCTCTCTCTCCATATAAAAGGCCCTGAGCTGTGCTGTGGAGAAAGCTTTTTACCGCGCTGTGGGAGTCGTCGTGTGTGCCCAGTGAACTCTGCGTGAACCGGATGAAATATTAAAGGTGCAGATGGAGCTGTCCGGATGATGCAAACAGCTCACGTCATGATCTGATGCCTCGAGACCACTCATTACTTCCATGTTCTTCTTTACATAGATCTAATGCCCCTTTGTGTCCCAGAGCGCGCCAACCTCTGGCTGCCTGCACGCTTCCGAAAATCTTCCAGGAACTACTACTTTTAAAGAGCAATGAATGAGGGGCAGTGTTTTTCAAAGTTACAAGACCACCCTAGGCCTTTCATGCTCGATTCAGCAGAACCGTTCTATTTTTCCACTTCTGCTAAAATCAGGCTGCTGCAAAGTGTTGCACGTTGAATAATGAGTTTGTCTTCGTGCGTTTTCCCTTCCCCCCTCCCAAACTGTGTTTTCTCACTGACAAGGACAAAGCCAATTTGCTGAGGAACCTGATTTCTATTAGTATAAATGTACACTGTGCTAATAGAAACAGGGTCACAGGTTTAGGGGGAAACCTTGGTCCCGGTGATTCCCCAGAGAACCCGCAGCCATTGTGCCTCGTCTCAGATTGTCAGTTGGGAAAATGTGCTGCGACAACTCCCTGAGAACTGTGAGTCCTGCTGCTGGAGTCCTCAACAATAAATCAGCTTCATAAGGGGCACAAAAGCCTTGTGTTGAAGATGACTGGAACACGGATTCCGGTAATCAGATCCGCTGCAAACACATACATCAAACCGGCATATGATTCCTGGCAGAAAAGTGGCTAAATGAGAGTCTCTCACATGCCTCTGCAAGATGTACAGCTTTTTAGAGCTTTCAAGTCAAGGTGTCGTCTTATCTGTAACTCGTTAGTGGAGTGTATTCTTCAGTGGTTACTGCTGCTTTTTTTCTTTTTCAACGTTTTCAGCGTAAGTCCTGCCACATGGACCGGACTCTCCATGGCTACTATAAGACAAACAGCACTTTCCATTACTGTAATCTCAGCGTTTGACAGTCTTTGAAGAGGTCATGTCATCTGCGCATAATGAACGTGGCCTTGGTCAAACATTTTCTCCACCTTTGCCACCTCCTGTCTATTTTCAGGATGACGAGGTCAGACCCGGGACACAGATTACAAAGGGAGAACCAATAGATAGTAAAGCTCTGCAGCTCATGTAAATACCACCTGCTGGAATCTCGCTCTCCTTTATCCCTCTCTCTTTTGCTATATCTTCTATTTCTCAGTTCCCCCCAGGCCCTTTGCTTCAGTGCCTCACCAATCTACTTTGGAGGCAGCGAAGTCATAACCAGTAAATAACTGCATGCTTGAACAGCAGCTGTGTCAATATGATATGTCATATACGCCCTTCGTCTGAATGTTCCTCAAAACCAACTATAGAAATGCTGCTGGGAGCGCTGTACCATAAGAGAAAGTTATCACCTACTTCTCAAAAAGTCATGCTGCAGAAAAAAAAGAAAAGAAAAAAAATCTCAGTGTGCCATTTAATATTGGTCCTTCACTAGCATGCTGGGCATTTTTTTGAGGATAACATTATACTTTAATGCTCTGTTGTGAAAGCCTCTCTGCATCGCGGTACAATTACTGCCACAAAAACATTACTCAGGCCTTTCATACCAGCTATTCAGAGTGCTTCTCTTCTACAGTGGGGTGCATTGACTGGGTTTGCTGAGACTGAACTGATCTGCACAGAAATCGAAGCGCTACGATCGGCTGAATCAAGCCAAGGAAATAACAAAGGCGGCCCGGCTTGATGTTTTCACACCATGGCGCGTCTTGTCGCAGCATCTGTCATTGGCTTGCAGAAGTCAGTTTTTGCTTAAACTATGAGGTGTAACATTCTAGCCAGGTCTGGAGGCGAGCATCTAAATTTTTCCTCTCTTTCCTTTCTTTTCTTCCCACTTGGTATGCACACACTTTCAAGTGCAGATGCACATGCACACACAGCCAAAAATAAGACTGAACATACCATAATGATGAAGGTAACAGGTCCAATAAAACTCCAAATGAAGTGGTTGTCCAATCTCAGCCAGCATCTACACAGAGGGGACAGAGCCGACATATTAAAAACACCAATTCGGACGTTCTATACATACACTGTCTGTGTATATATAGTATTTATTTATAAAGCAAAGTCATCTCTTAAAAAAGGATTAATGGGTGGAAAAAAAAGAGAACGCTATTCCTCACCAAGACAGCAGATTGTCTGGTGTGGATCACATTACGATGTTGTAGGCTTGGCAAGCCAGTGTATACATTACTGTTAAATGCAGCTCAAAGATGGTAATTGTCTGTAAAAGTATCTAGGTGCTCTTGTCTGTGACCTCCGGCAGGAAATATTGATTACCTAAATTAGTGCAAACTTACACTGTGCTAATAGAAACCGCAGAAGACATTACACACACCCGCACGTGCACACACACACACACACACACAGCTATCCTTCCTTGTGAGGACCTTTTATAGACATATTAATGTAGCAAAGCAGTGTTTCTTATGGAGACCTGCCGAATGTCTTGATAATTATATCTGACAGTTCTGACCAAGATATAGATACATGCCCATACACATGAACTGCAGTGTTACAAGGCAATAGCTCTATATGTATATATATATATATATATATATATCTGTATGT